>JANHGL010019620.1:0-24124 GCA_024611195.1 Ceyx melanurus
GCGGGGATCGGCGGCTCGTCTGGGGGTCGCTCCTGAGGCAGAGCTGAGGGCGTTGGCGGGAAGCGGCGACTCGTCTGGGGGTCGCTCCTGAGGCAGAGCTGAGGGCGTTGGCGGGAAGCAGCGACTCGTCTGGGGGTCGCTCCTGAGGCAGAGCTGAGGGCGTTGGCGGGAAGCGGCGACTCGTCTGGGGGTCACTCTCCTGAGGCGGGACCTTGGGGCAATGCTGGTCTTTGTGCTGGGAGAGGCAGATCCCCCTCCCTCACAGAACAGGTGACCTGTATTTATTTGCTTCAGCTGTGTTATTGCTTAATTAAAGACTTTAACCCGCTGCCTAGAAGTGCCCGAGTTTCCCAAGCACTTGAAGAAGAGGGGGTACAATACACTCAATACACTTTGTTTCTCTTGACCAAGGGTATGTTAATATTCACAATATGAATTTCAACACTATCGTGCCCTGCTCGCCCCAGGGCAAGTTACACAGACAGCAGAACCAAGGTGCTGCCACCCCCAGATCTCCCCCTCAAAGCTCCCACTCACTGCTCCCAACCCTGCACAAGCCTGGCTAGTTATTTCCTACATCAGATTTCTCTTGATCACTGAGGTATTAAGAGGTACAAATAGGGTTTTTTTTGTTTATGCTTCCTCCATCATTTAAGGGGTTTTTTTGAGCCGTCATCAGTCACTTCTTGGATTTGCAAGTCCAAAACCTCGATACCCATGAGGATCTCACTTTTAGAGTGGCTACAAAGGATTTTCTGGAAAGAAAAAAAAAGCCAAGTGGTTTAGGTACACCTAGAACTACATTGCATCAGGTCACTAAGGGGCTACAGTGTTAGTTTAATCACAGGATGAAAGATTAATGGTCACTCCATTTTAACTCTGCTTTCACCAATGCAAAGCAAGATGCTGAGAAACCAAAGTGCAACAAGGACTCCATAAATCTCTCCTGCTCAGCCCTGCATATTAACTAAGGGGTGGAGGAAAGGGAAAGGATGGGGGTTAGGAAGGATGGAGAAGCAAAACCTGCTGATTTGCTTACTACTTTGGTATATGATACCTAATTAAATCTGGGGTAAAAAAAAACATCTTACAAGTCTGGAGAAGGCTGCAGTTGTCGCTCAGTTTTCTGCGTAACAGGTTGTTAATCCCCATCTTAATTTAGTAAAGCTTGAGATGTCTTTTATTATTATTATTGTTGTTGCTCATCTCCCAGCTGCCCTTCAGCTCCTTGCAGCAGCTTTCCTTCGGATGGAGTCTGAAATCTTGCTTAACCAAGGATCTAAAAACATGGTTAGAAAATACTAGGAAGGAACTTGGATGGCTCTTGGGCTGGAGCAAAGACAAAAAGAGGGGGTGGGAGAATCCACAGCCGCTCCCAACACACACAGGAGACCTGACATCTTGAACTGCTGGCTGCAGCTCTCCCCAGACATAAATCAGGCTATTCATGAGGGGGGCTGCTCTGCCAGTGTACATAAAGAGAAATACTAGATGAGAAGAGGCAAAGCTGAATCAGATCCTTCCCTCGCATAGCAGAAATCCTTTATGCCAGTTAAAGGAGAGAAACTGATGCTTGAAAACCAGAGAGGGTTTGGCAGGGATGACATTTTACATGCTAATGAGCCCCCAAAGAATTTTGACCTGTGATGGATGTTTAACTACTGAGAAAGATTATTATATTCAATAATATCCAGTATCCAACAATCCAAAAATCAAAGTGAGCACAGAGTAATTAGAAACACACTACAAACATCCTCCTGCTCACATCAGAGTCGAGTTCTGTCTTCAAAGAAAACTTTAAAAGCAGCAAGACCTGCCACTTTTAAAGCCATTTATTTGATCTTTGGCTTTAAGGAGAAATGGAAAAATATGCAACCCAATCTAGCTTATCTATTAAGGTAAAAGCATCTCAAGGCAGGAAACTTTTTCAGCCATCTGTTGTCCTTCACTTGCCCTTTCCTACCCCCAAACATCTTACTCAGCTGATCAGTGTCCAGCTCTGGCACCTCATCCGAACGCCAATAGTAACTCTAAATAAACAAAAGCAACAGAAAAATTAATGGAGAAGTTAGGTTTCAAAATGACACATTTATTATAACTAAACAAAAGGACACAAACTCCAATTAACTTAATTTTATGCTGCATTATGGCAAACACAGGACCAGTATGCTCAGAGAACAGACAAATGATTTCCAAATGGATACCACAGGATTTCTTTAACTGAAAAGCAAAACCTGGAATACATACAAAGAACAGAATATGGGATTATTCTTTCAATTCAATATACCCAATAATTTGATATAAACAATTTACAAGTATTTAAACAGGTGCTGAAGTAGCTAAAGTTTAAATGACGAGCAAGGTATGCAGATAGAAAGTTGTAAGAAGTATTTTGGAGTTGTATAAAATGTAATTTTCCCCCCCAAGACAAAGCCTACCTAAGAGTCAGGTCAAGAGAACATCCCCTGCCCACATGCAGTCACACTGCCCATCCACCTGTTAAATCAGCTGGCTGGTGCTGAGCTTGCAGGTGGATTTCTTCTCACAGACACCACAGCCAGAGGGGAAAATCTCTGTAAAAACCATCTTTTGAGCTAAAAAGGGAACATAGTTGTTCAATAAAATAGCTCCTATAACCTGCTTGTTTGGAGGGGGAAAGAAATGGCATCTTGCTTCCCTTCCCTTACCCTAAATGGATTTTAAAGAACATTTTTACACATTTTACACTTTTCCCCTGAATAGTTTATGACCAAAATCTGCTCTTGTGTGAATCTGAACCAACCCCGACGGCCTTACCCCTTCCTAACTCTGAGCTTAGAGGCTTTGCCTGTGTCAGTCACAAGGTCACCCACATCTCACACATCCCTTAAATATCTAAACAAATATTTACATCTCCTGATTACATATTCACTCAGGAATAAATCTGGGCCAGTTACTGTACACTTGGAAGTCATTCTTTCTCTGAAAGTACTGCAGCTTCTGGGTTTTTTTGGTCAACACAAAAGACAACAAAGCGGGTTCTCCCAAGCTTGTCCTCTCACCTCTGTGTGGGCTGGACAGAGCTGCTGGGGAAGGCTCCATAATTAATTATGCCTAACGATCAGGGAATCCCCAAGGGCTTCGTCAGCTTTTGCAGCCTGCAGAAGGTGTGGGTGGCCTGCTCTGGGCAGCAGGAGGAGAGGATTCCCTGTGCAAATGCCTCACTGTGATGCTCGCAACGCTTCAGGTGACTGGGGACATCTGGATTTTGTGATGAACGTTGACATGGATTTTAGGTAACCTGTTAAAATTTCACAATATGCCAAATTTCAAAAAAGCCCAAAAGCTAAAAATGTTCAATAAAATGGATTACAATTGTTTTAATCAGGACATTCTTCGTAAATAAAACAAACACCCAAAAAATCAGCTCTTTTTAGCTCCCTACTTATTTATAATCCACAGGAAAATTTAAGTGAACAGTAAACACAGAAAAAGATCATCAGCAAAGTACCTTCAACTCCCAAACAATCAGAGAATTTACTGTAGGGCAGTTAAAGCTCTATAAAACTTCCACCAATGCATCTTTGAAGCAACTTTCCCTGTGTGACACCCGCACACACTGCAGTGCCTGCAGTTCCTAGGTGTTGGAATATATTGATATATATTCCATAAAATATTCCAGGCAATTTTTAGAGCATCCTTGTCACATTTCAGGAATGTCAAGTAAGATTGTTGCACTGTTCTCAAATGGGAGGTGTGCAACTGCTAAACTCAGCCTGCTTCAAAGCCCATTGGTTCTGTCACATCATGTAAAATTAGTTTTCCAATTGTTTCTTTGCAAGGTTAATTTTGCATTTCATCCAAGCTTTGGCCTAAAAAAGCACCAAGTGAATTCCTATCTTAAAAAAAAAAAAAAAAAGATCTACAAACTGACTTTCATGATGAAATCTCCAAGGTGATTTACAAGAACAGCCCCTTGTCCAGGGCTCAGCTACAAGGAGCATTCCCATCTGAAATTCCAGCTTTGCCACAGCAATTTTACACTTCAGACAGTGATTTTCAGGAGGATTTGCTTACTGTGAGTAGCTTTCTTTGCAAACTGTACAGAATATTAATTCAACACTTCAACTAAAGACTGACCCTTTTTTTTTTCCTAGAATTGTACTGTACACCCTGCTTTGGAAACAACTAAATACAGTGGTCCATCGTGCAAGCCAGACTGTCAAAACTGCTTTTGTTCCACTAAGTTCAAATAAGGTTTTTTACAAATAATTTAGCCAGTCTAGATAAATACTGAACATGGAATTGTGGGAGTCAGCATTCCCTATTAAAATATACAGCTATGAGTAAAAGCACTGAGTACTAACTGCCCACCTCAGCATCACTGTGTACAGTGCCACTGTCAGATGTGCCCTCTAGAGTGCACAAAAATGTTCTGTATTTTATAGCCCTGGGTGCAAAAGAGAGAAAAACCCAATCACAACCCTGCTGGTGCAAGTCACACAGATCAAGAAAGAGGGGAAAACTTAGAATACTAGGAATTAGGAAACATCCAGAGTTGATATTCTGGGTTTTAAAGTTAAAAATTCCTTAGGACAGACAGTGAGTAAACTCTGACCTACTGTCAGCATTTAATCAGACAGTGATTAGATGGAATTAATGAGGAAGCCAATGATGTAATCAAAGCACTGGCAACAGCAATGACTTGGTGACTGCACAGAGAGATGGAAGTATTCCTGTACTGACTGTACCTGGTTAGTGATTTGATACCTGAGATGAAAATTGAGAGGTAAGAACACTAGTTATGGTGTAAATAATTCATCAGATAACAAGCACATGTGAAGATAAGTGCATATTTTAAAGCACATATGCAAAAAGATCACAACTGATATTTCCCCCTTATGATTATTTTGATTCTGCTATTCAGACACTTGAGCTGATTTTGCTGTGGGACAGATTGTGTTCTGAAAACACTGTCAAGGCTCCTGTGATTCCAATGCTTTCCTAATTCATGGATTTGGAGTACAAGTGACATCCTCTACTCCCTAGTCTTAAGAAATTTAAGGCACCCATAAGAAGCAAACTTCATGGGAAGTTTCCATTCTAGGGAAAAACACATCTGATTTTCCTTCAGCAGAAATAAAACCCCAGAATAGTGCTGATGAATTCAAAGTGATCAGAATGCCACATTCTCTGTCAGTGAGGCAACAGCTTAGTGATAGTTTAAAAACCTACTACTGAAGCCACAGTAACTTCACTACACAGCTTACAAAACAGCTCCTCTTGGGATGGAAGGGGAAATTTCTGTTAAATTCTGGAAAACCTAGAAGGCAGAAGCAGAGCAAGGTTGGGCACCAGATGATGCTGGGAAAAAAAAAAAAAAAAAAGATAAATGAGAATCATTATTTCCATGATAGATACACTGAATTTCTACAGCAAACTGGAAAGTTTAATGGATCACTGTACCACAACAACGAGTGCAAATACAAGATCTTGTGGGCAGGAGTACTGGTCAAGAAGCACATTCTGTTTTCATCTGTATGGAATGACAGCAAATCACTTCTCTGATGAATGGCAATTTCATTCCATATGTCAGAAAACATACCTACAATTTATTACTAGAATCAGCTCAAAACACTTCCCATAAATCAAAGCTCAAGTCGTATGTAGCCATTAGACACAAAGATATACAAGGTTTTGGTTACAACTGGGATTAGCTTCAGATTCTGAAGCTTAATTCTTGGCTTCTGCAGCTTCTTTATCATGCTTTTCCTTTGCTTTCTCCTTCTCTTCCAGTTTCTCTTCTTTTTGAAGCAGTGCCATAATCTCAGCCACCTGACTAGTGCCAATGTCAATATCTTCTTTGTCAATCAACTCTACTACCTAGATTAATATGGAATGAAATGGAGAGAGCATTTAGTTTGTACATCATTGAGACCACACTGCCAACATTTTAAGACAAAAAAAGCAATCAATTCTGTTCAAGAAAAAGAGCTTTTTTTCTTACACCTCACACATTCAAGCCACAACCAGGGCCCTCAACATATCCAGAGCATTAAAACAAAACAAAAAGCTAAAAATTCAAAGCAAATGATCTAGGATGTTTGGTCTCTAGTGTCAGTAAAGCAGACCCTGTATTTGCTCTGCAGACAATATCTCACAGACTGACTTTGATAAAAAAGATCCCCTGTACCAAACAGCCACAGATGAACACCAACTTGAAAGGGAGGGGGGTGAGGTGAGGCTTTCAGAAAGGAAAATGAAGAAGCAATTTAGCAAGTGATTCCAAATGCCCTTAGATGGCTTTTTGCACAGATGCATTCTTGGAACAGCTCCTGATGTTTCTAGAATCACTCTGCATTATCTGCAGAGCTCAGAGCACACTTTACCTGAGCTGCTCAATGTACAACTGCTGCTTAGAGCAACAGGGAATAAAATCACCCCTGGGACACTCCAGTGGAGAGGAAAAGCCATGTTTCAGAAGGCTAATGCTGTCCTTTCTAGCTGGCCATAGTTTAAGCACTATTGCTGTATTGAGCAGGAAAATTACTTCCAAGGAAGTGTTTCCTCTAAACCAAGCAAAAAAAGGAACAATAAAATGAGGGAGGAAGACAGGGAATGACTGAGACTGCTCTGCAAAATGAGAGGATGGGCCAAGGGAGGCAAAGAATGCAGGGCATTTCTAATGCAGCTAAAGGACACCCACTGGTCTGGTGTCTGCCAAGCAGATGAAATACAGCTCTCACTGACATCTCCAAGGTATAAAAGTAGGCAAGGGAAGCTATTATCTTGTGTTGACAGCAAGTTTATCTAGATGCATCATGTCTAATGGTGCTGTTCCTCAAAGAGCAATTCTAATCCCCCCAGTCATGAGAGGCACAACAAAATCACCTTATTTCACAGGATGGAGACAAGGTTTTAAAGGCATTGTGGGTAAAAGACAGAGGATTAACCCTCTCCTCCCAGCTGTCCTCAGAACTAGCCACAGACACTCTGTAGGTGCCCAGATGTATGAACACATCTACAGTGCTCCACACAAAGCCTCCCTGGCCCCAAGGAAGGGCTTGTGCAAAGACAGCCATAGGAATCTGAGCCACCACAGGTACAATGGCTGGAGGATGGCTACAGACTCACCTTAACAACATTGTCTATATCAATTTTGCCATCCTTGTTCTCATCCAGGGCCTCTGCAATCCTAGTCAGCTTCTCCTCTGGAATCTTCTGGATCTGCTTCATGGCGCTGATGAGCTCGGAGATGCTGATGAGGTTCTCCCTGCAGAGCAAGCACAAGCTGGACATGGCAGGGCAGTCACCCCTCAGGAGCCACCTCCAACAGGGAGGAGCTGCTGATGAGCCTGAGCAGAGGGACAGCAAGCAGACTGCAGATTTATCACTGAATCTCATGCTTCTGGATAACTTGTCCTTCATGGCAGCAGTGCAGGTATCCAGAGGCAGTTTAGCAGAGCTCCAGAGTGGGTCTAATACCCTCTGCTCCCCTCATGCCATGTCATCCCTCTGGATTCCAAAAGGCATGGGTCAGAGGACACCAAAGCTGGGAGCTGATCACTTTGGCACTTTAGCTGTTTCACTGCAACTGGCTTCGTCTGCCCCCAGCAAGAACAGGCTCTGCAGCAGAAGGCACTAAACTTGCTGCTGTGACTGGGTTCCAGGTGTTTCCACTGACTGGTCTCCAGCTCCACACCTGGCCCTCACCTCTGGGCAACATCTGGCTTTTATTCAAGGAGCACTGCTCAGGTGTCACTACATGTCCCAGTCTTGTGTTGTTTCTATGATTCTAGAGGGCTTGGCAATGACTGTACCAACCTGAAGGTCAGAACAAGCACTGACAATGGAGCAATATTTAAACTAGAATCATTTCCATCCTTCCACAATCACCTAACAAAATTATCCACGAAGCCATCTATTGCATTAAAGTGTAAGTAGGTTCCAGAATTATACAAGCAGATTTTATATTTTAATTCACAAACACAGATGGTTTTGATCAACAACTTCTCTACAGCACCATTCATTTGGCCAACTTAAAATTTACTACACAAAATTGGAAACAAAAGATTGTTTGCCCTGGGGACTGGAACATAAAATAATTAAAAAGAGCTTGGAAGCAAGAAAAGCAGGATCCTTATTTCTGTTAGGTTATGCTCTTTGAGAGCCAAGTTCAGTGAATCACAAAACAGTGCAAACATGAGTAGATTAGTTCAGCATTCATAATCAAACTGAGAAGCAGTCACAGCTTTGAGGTAACAGTGCCTGTAATATGCAGCATGATTGCTCATATTGCCTGACAGATGCTCCAGTAACATTCAGACCTGGAGAAGTGTTGATAAATTAATTTTGCAATTAAACTATCAAGAAAGATCTTTATTTGAAAATCTGCAAGTGTGATAAAGCTGAAATTAAGCGAAGTCTTGGAGAGGGATCATGTAAAGTTATCTCCTTACCTGTTGCCCAGTTTCTCTCCAGAGACAGAAAAGACTTTGCTGAGAACTTTTTCCTCACTGACATCTTCACTACTAATGAACAACAAACATGAATATGCTTAAAATAGTGCTGCACACCTTTCCAACTGGTGACAAAGCTGCTGTGGGAGGTGACTAAAGGGAGGGTTTCACCTGCACCACAGTGCTAGAGGTACCATACTGGTCAGCACTGACTGGCATCTGGGGATTGATACCTGCTTTTTCCCATTCCTTGTTTTAACCATATTTAACAACTTAGAAATGATAAATTCTACAGCAGAATCTTGTTCATTTCAAAAATTATATCTTAACATTCTGAACAGCCACCTGTTTTCCAGTTCCTTTCTAGTCACACAGCCAGAAGAGAGGCAGGTTGAATGCTCTGAAGTCACTTACCCAGCAGGACTATCACCAGCATCCAGCTTGACATCCACTGTCTTCTGACTTGTCTCCAGTTCATTAATGATTTTATCTATCTGGCCAATCATTCTGTTCACCCTCTTGGTCAGCCTCTTGCTTGCCTTTGACTCTTCCACTGCCTCTTCCTGGCCAGTTTTGGAGAGCTCTTTTATCTCCTGCAAATCCTGAGAGGAATGGTGAAGAAAAAAGCTGTTGTGGGTGTGAACTCTCCCCAACAGACACTCCTGACTTGGACAAGAGTTCCCACCTGGAACCATCTGCAACTGCAATGCAAATGCAGAGACAAAGCCACAGTGGAATGAGAACAAGCCACTCCAGCACTGGCACCCATGCTTGCTAGGAAAGAACTGCAGCACTGTGAGAAGAAAGAAACCCCCCAGGCCCCATTCCTCACCTCATTATACTCTTGGACATCATCCTTCAGTTCCTCCAGCTCCTCCTTTTCCTTTGTTAGTGATTTCTTCTGTTCCTGCAGCTTGGTGCAAGCATCACTCAGCATGTCAATCTCCTCCTTAGTGATCTCCTCACCCTGTAACAGAAAACACACACAAATTACTGAAAGAAACATTGGCATTTTCCTCAAAGACTTCAAAAACAGACTGAAGATTCTTTCTCCATATGTGGTACCAATATCACAGGCATTTTGAGGCCAATGCAGAGATTTTAAATGTTAAGACAATAATTTTTTGGAGTGTGCCAGCAGTAAGTCTAGCTAACCCAATTCATTAGGTATGTTTTGGCTGTCTGGAATCTGTACCTGTCTCATTATGGTTCCTTGGCAGCACTCTACAATGATCAATGTTCTAATAATAGCAGGGAGATCACCACAACATCCAGCAGCATGGACAATACTTTTCTACTTCAAACACTGGTGGTTTATCTCCAGCAGGCAACTAAGCACCACGTGGCCACTTGCTCACTCTTCCCTGCCCCTGGCTAGGACAGAGGAGGAGAATCTGGAAAAATTTAACTCATGGGCTGAGATAAGAACAATTTACTAATTCAAACACATTAAAATAGGATTAAAATTATCATAATGCTATTAATAACAGTAATGAATAGGAAGATAATAAAAAGAGAGGGAAAATGACTCCCAAGAAAGACAAGTGATGCTTCTCTTGCACCTCCTCCCTGTCAGAGAATGGGGAACTGAGAAGTCCTTGACTCAGAGAAAGCCTACTTGGCAACAACTACAACATCAGTGTGTTATCAGCATTATTCCCACACTAAATCCAAAACACAGCCCTGTGCCAGCTACCAGGAGGAAAATTAACTCTATCCCAGCCAAAACCAGAACAAAAATCAAGTGCTCAGCTACAGACAAAACTCCATACAAGACTGACACATGGAAGAGGAATCACAGCAGGGGTGGAAGCAGGGAAGAGGAAGGGAATTCAGATCTACTACAGCCTAGTGCAAACCTAGTTCCTCCAGCCTTTGGTCTCAGGTACCCCCTTCAGAACAAGAAACTCTCTTTACCTACCTGTTCTCCCTCCCTAGACAGGTTGAACATGCACAGCTCCCTGACACAACACCTACTGCAGTGTCAGCAGCACAGACAGGAGATGGGAGATGGTTTTTGCCTGACTTCAATTCCCACTCTGGCAGTCAGGAATCTGCCATCCACCCATGAACTGTTTTTACCTGACAGAATGTGGTGAGAAGGTTCAAACTGAAGGTCAGAGGCAACTTACCATGGCTCTCATACTGGTGATTTGAATCTTTACAGCAAGAAGGACCCTTTAATTACCTTAATGCCTTCCAGTACTGGTGCTGTGTCTGTCAGTGTCTCCGAGTGCATCACCACCTCTGCCCTGGCCAGCTCCTCTGCAGCTTCCACAGACACCTGGCTTTTTTTACCTGGCACAGCAGCTGCTTCCAGATCTACTGCTGATTCCACCTCTTTCTAAATGTGAAGGACCAATGAAGTTTTCATTAGGACAAGGTAATGTTACCTGCATTAGCACCAGCAGGGAATGACTTCTCCAAACAGAAGGAGACGCAGAGATTGGCGTGAGAATACATTAAAAATCTGCAGCATGTTGAGTGGTTTCACACTAAAATATCCACTTGCACTTAATGAACTGTGCCCAGGAGTTCCTGGGGCTCCCTCACCAGTCAAGCAGGCCAGCTGCTTTTAGTCAGCTATTATGCAATGACATTATCAGGTTAGTGACAGATAGGAAGAAACAAAGGTAAGAACATTTCAAGTACAGGGTGGAGGGAAGCAAAACCACCTTTGCTAGAGGAATAAAAGGCTTCTCTTGCTACTCCAAGAGGAAATCACATGAGACTGAGACAATCTTATATGTTTCCCAGTGAATGCTCCTGTGTCAGCCTGTTTGAGCAGCCTCCCACCCCTCCCCAGGCAGACTGGAAGGGCAGTTTCTTGCAGGCACACTCAGGGCTGAGGCAGTGACCCCCAACATGCTCCTTTGACATTCCTGACACTTGTCTGTCAGCAGTTGTCAGCTGAACTTACTGTGGATGCCACCTGAAGGGTTTCCTTGGCCTTCTCTGCAGCTTCAGACAATCTTTCCATCTCTTTCTCTTCGTTTTCTTTTCTGATGGCTTCTTCTTCCTGAAGGGTTGCTTCCAGACGTGCTTTGTTGTCTATTTTTTCACCTTCAACCTCTGCCACTTTGACCTGAGCCTCTTTGGCCTAAAAAGAGCATCAGAAAGAAGCCTGTTAAAGCCTCCCTGAGTTTGTAGGTCTACATAAGGTGGGAAGTTGGTATTTCCTTATGGAGACAGCTAGTACAGGCACACTTCTGAGCAGTGAAACCCCCCAAAGCTACACTGTTCTTGCAACTCTCATAAAAAGGTGATGCTCTTTCTTTGAAAATGACACCTTTCCACCTTAGAACTGTAACATGTTCTTCATTCTCTCTCTCAAGACTACGAATAATCTGCCCAGGTATTTTCTCTTCCTACCCATGAACACTTCCATCTATTAATCATTAAAACACCCATGGTTTAGCTTGGCAAGCCAGGAACATGCTTCTCTGAACCTATTTTCAGGCTGCTGCTGAAGCTGGTTACAGACTGTACATCCAATACTCACAGCACTCTCTGGTAGTGTCTGAAGGGTTGTTTTGAGCTGATCAGCTGGAGAAAGGGTATCTGGGAGATACATGGCTCTGGATAAAATAAGCAATGAAGTAGGGATTTCCTGGTTCAGGTGCAGATCTAACCACTGGAAATGCAACAAAACAAATCTTCAACTTTTGGATTATTTTTTTTTTTTTACAGATCAAGTCAAGCATGCACTAAAAAGTAAATACTACTTTTTTTTAACCACTTATCAGCCAATATCCTAGAACAGGAGCTATAAGCAGCTAACTACAGTAACTGCATTGAAATATATGAAGTGCTTTGTTTAGAAATGTATTTCAAGAAGCACTGAATTCATATTTGAGAAAAGGTTTTGTTTCATACCCATCTTGCCCCAAAACAGGCAACACCAGAAGACAAAGAACTGATCTGCTTGGAGAAAAATTCTCTACAGGGCAGTGTCAATAACAAGACCAACTGCCAAAACTGCCAAGATATTCTGGATATATTTAAGTAGCTATCTGAATCATTAGGACATCATGGACCACTCAAAAGGCAGAGACCCACTGCTAGCTCATACCTACACGGTATGCATGACAAAAACTTCAGGAAAAAGAGTGTTTGAGCCAAGTCTTCAGTGAGAACAGAAGCAAAACGAGTTAAGAATCATAGCTGCCAGGTGCAGTGATGGGTGTGCAGTGAGCATGGAGAGCCTACCTGCTTCAGCTGCTCCTTGAGGCGCTCCTCTGTCACCCCCAGAGCTCTCATGCCCCGGGCACGACAAGCTGCCTGCAGCTCTTTCACTGTCAGGGTGTCCACTCCTTCCTCAGCAATCAGCTGCACAAAACACAACGGCAACAGCTCGAGCAGAGGGGCCAGCACAGGGCACACCCAGGCTCCTGTTTTATTTGTGCCACTAGAGGCTGCTCTGCTCACACTGAACCGAGCACAGCACCCTGCTTCCCAGCCCCTGAAGGCTGGTGGCAGTCTCCCAGGGAGTATCCCCATCACATCCCTTACACATGGCACTCTCATGGAAACACTTTTCTTTGCAAGGTAATTGCCTTCTTTGTAATTAATGGTACATCAAGAAAGATTATTATTTTCTTTACAAGTGAGGACATTTCTGACCTGAAGCTTTTCAAGCCTTTGCATTCTAAGTTAGCTCAAAGACAAAAGGAAAATGCCCAGAAAGGCAGGCATCCATCCATCCATCCATCCATCCATCCATCCATCCATCCATTCATTCATCCATCCATCCATCCATCCATCCCCACGACTCTTACTGTCCAAATGAGCAGGCAGTGACTACTCAGCATGACTCACTTTGTCATCTGCTTTTATGCTCCTCAGCCTCATGGTCAGCTGGAAGCGAAGAAAATTGTTTGTCCCAATGGACTGAAGTTCCAGCAGCTTGCAGAGTGCCACCAGCTGAGGCCTGGTGAGATTGTCCAGAGTCAGCTCATCCTCAAACAGCTTCGAGAACCTCAGGATCTCCTCATTGCTGGGCCTTTCACCAGTTTCCCTGATCTGCAACAACAGAGAAATCAGCCAGGTGCAAAGATTTTGCCAGGTTAGAGTCCCTGTGAATCGTGGATTTGGTCACTTAGCCAAACTTAACAGTGAACAGCTCCCAGTCACTGAATGCCTTCATTCTAAACAGTAGGTATGTCAATATCAAAAACCTCACCACTCTCCCCAATCCCTCTACCTTTTTGGAAGCCACATAAAAAAAAAAAATACAGTAAGTGACACAAGTACAGCCTGCAAACCTAACATTACCTGATTTATTATGCCTACCTGATTAACCTGCCAATTAAATCTCTTAGTGAACAGCTACTGAGTGCAGGAAAAGGTAAAAGTCTGGGAGGCAAGACAGTCTGAAGTCCATTAACCAGGGCACTTGTGTGGCAAGGAAATCAACTCGGAGCCAGGTCAAAGGCCTTGTTGTTCCACCTCACCAGCTCTTCTACAGGAGCCAAAAAGGGAATTTAAAAAGCAAATAAACTATTTTCTTCCTCGTTTGTAGGTGAGTTTTAGCAGAGCTAAGAGAGTACAAACTGACCCTTCCTAGTACATCAGGAGCTAGAGAGCAACACAGGTAACTCTGGGACTCTGCAGCAAACACATTGAGTTTGTGATCAGTGGTTCTTGCAGCATCAGTTACTTCAAGCAGAAGCAGCTATGATAGCAAAAAGGTGGGAACCAAGCTTCTTGCTATGACATTTTTATCCAGCAGAGTGAAATCAGGCCTCTGAGGTTTGTCTCCATGGCACAGGTGAGAAACATCCAGCTGCACAAAGCAGGAGGTGGAGCTACCATGGAAAAATGGGAATTCTCAGCAGCAGCTCTGTCAGCAGAAAAGAGAAGCTCAGGGAAATCAGAAGTGAGCAGACTGGGAAATCCTATCTGAGGAGATTTAAGAAGGGATTTTTCATCCTTATCCTCACCCAGAGAGGAAGCAGAGTGAAACCTAGAGGCCACCACAGCAGGATGCAGGTACCTGACATTTAGTCCCTGTCACCAACTGTCTGGGAATAATTTGGCACCAAACACAGAACTCACATTCCAGTAATTCAATTCAAATCCAGCAGAATACTGGTGCCTGATGCTTGCCACAGGCCAAAGAAAACACCAAGCTACCTTTTGTCAGGAAAATACATGTTTAAGGTGTTTACCTTTTGAAAGAACATTGAAAAATCTTTTGTAACATTTCCTTTGGCTGCTTTATTTTTTAAGGCCATCTCCTCAATTGTGTCTTGAAGGAATTTAGCCAGTTCAAGCTTTACTCTCAGTTCTTTCTTCAATCTTTCCTCCTGTAAAAAAAACAAACCAAACAAACATTGTTTTTAATGGTTTTTTTCCAGGCATAGGTGCAGCAAATCCCACTCTGGCCTCAGATGGGTTAGGTGGGGTCTCCTGAGGCTGGTTTGGGTCATTCCCAGCTCTTGGAAACCCTGCTCTACACCTCATCCAAACAAGGAGGGATGTCCCCCAGCGTTAGAGTATAGAAACAAAAAAAAACCTGCATCAAAAGGTTACAAATGTTAAAGTTGCCTTTTTTAATACAAACCAGAAAAATGAAGTTTTATAGCTTTTATTTCTGCAAATAAAGACAAGAGAAGCTTACAGCCTAGATATCTAAGCACATACACATATAAAAAGATAAATGAGGATGGCACTGGTTCATTATTATATGGTTCTTTGATGATCTTTTAATATAACAACAGAAGTCAAAAGCATTCCCCTGGTATTCAAAAAAATATATATTTGACTTTTCCAACTATTTTACCGAGGAAATTCTTATTTTTTTGCAAACACATCATTGCATTTTTAAATTCAGACCTGCTTACCTTTTTAGACTTTGTCTCAAATGTGGAGGGCAGCATATTAGGGAACAACTTCAGAGCTACTGGAAGCAAAAACTCCATAAATGGGACAACAAGGAAAACTAGGAAAGGGACCAGGCGGAAAAGATCAGCACAGATTCGAAGGAACTGGAAGGGAAAAAAAAAGATAAATGGGTTGAAAAATGTGCAATATTGATTTCTAAAACCCCTTGGTACAATCACCCTCGTTATCACTTGAGCTCATATCTCTATATATCTCTCTCTATATGATTATGACAATGGAAATTTGAAACAACACTGAAGAAGGATGTGAGTAAATCAGTTTTTGGTCTTTTTCTCCAAGTTTCTACACAGCAGAGTGCCAGAGTTCCACCAGTTTTCACACTATAGAAAGCCTTTCAAAAGCCTCACTGTGTCTCAATAGGATTATTGAACAAGTATCTCATTTAAACCTCTTAAATGCACCTGAAAACAGGAGGTGGCCATTTGTTGTCCTTAAAGCTGCTTAACTCCTTTTATTCATCTTTATTTGTGCTCCCCCACTCCCTCCATGCATGAGCTACCCTGGACTAAGTAATCAAGTTAAAAGGAAAGCTCCCTCCCCTTCTGCCTTCAACAATTGTAATGTACATTTAAACCAGGGTAATGAGCCCAGCTTGGTAGATTCTTTTTGGTTTTTAATCACTGCTTTTCCAGAGCAGTAACCCTGTGAAAAAGAGCCCAAAGCACTGACTAAAATCAGTATTTCCTTCTGATTTCTGCACACACACGTGTGTGTGGATGAGGCTGTCCAGCCTGCAAGCAGCACTCAGTGCAAGCTGCACTTGGTTGGTACTGGGAGTGAAGTTTTTTGTAACCAGCACAATTCCCACCACAGTTTTCTAGCATAAAACCAGTAAAAGCCTTAAACACTGCCTGAGTAATGCACAGACCCAGAGCTCCACATGTTTCACTGGACATAAACAAGTCAGTTTCCCAGAAGGGATGCTTTGGTCCATTGTTTACAGGCTCAAAGATTTTTTTTCTCCATTCATTCCAACAATAGAAGATGAATGAGCAGTAGGGAGTTCAAACAGATGTAAGGAATTTTGCAAGAAAAAAAAAAAAAATCAGAAAAATTACATTTTTGGAAGAAAAATACTTATAAAATTGTATGTCTATAAAACTTATAAAATAATTTGTCTAAAATACATAGAAAATAACAGGTTTATTAAACTTATAAAATAATTGGTCTAAAAACAATTTATTAAAATTCCCCAGGGTGCAGCAGAGTTCCATTTCCACCCAGCATCAGCTTTTAGAGGCACATCCAAGGATCATCCAGGGGAAAAATTCCTACCCAAGGGGCAGTTTGCACATCCTCTACCTCCATGTCAGAAAACATTGATAAAATAACATTCCTGTTGTTGCAACAACTATTTTCTCTGCACTGGATGTTCCAAGTAGAGACACACACGTGTCATTCCATGAGAGACAGGCTACATGAATGTAAACACCAATTTATACCAGCAACAAATCTCTGTTTAATTTAAAATATGTGAATTGAAACTGAAATTACACATCTGCACACACAAAAAAGTAACTCAGGAAGGCCAACTGGCAGACATAAAAGTGATAAAGACAGCTCTGCCATCACTAGATGGTGGAACTAAAGGGCAATCAAAGTAATAAACCTCTCTATTAATGGAATAATACAGGGTGCTGCATTTCCAGCTCAGCCCTGCCAGCCACTCCTCAGGCAATCTGAGAGCAAACACCACCCACCAGCACCTTGTGCAAAGAACAAATGTAATCACAGATGAAACTGGTACATCAGCATTTCAGATTTTTTCTGGCTAACATTGAGACTATAGAAAAAAAACACAACCTTTTGCTGCTGCACCAGGATGGGATGGGTTAATGACACCTGGAAGTGTTCAGCTAGGTACCTTATTTTATCATTAAATCACTAATGTAATGAGAAAATATTCCTTTTTATGATAATTTCACAAAGACAGGTGTGAACCAAACCCACTGTGTGTACCAAAAAAAAAAAACCCTTAAAAGTAGACCAGTTTTAAAACTGAATATTCTGAATTTTCCATACATCAAAAAAATCACACCAAATCCATATATTTTCATTCTAGTCAAGTAAGCTCATTTCCTGAAATTACTACTGAAATGCATGTGTAATATCCTAATTTGAAAGCACTCATTTTGCCCTCCAGATTCCATTTCCCTCTCCTCTTGCCTTTTCCTTCAGATGACCAGCTGCATTTTTCCACTTTCAGAAAGGAAAGCTACAGGCCATGAAGAAAAACAGAATTATAAAACAAAACCCTTTCCTCACATTATCTTCCTTGGACTAGAGTGATCTCACCAATGTCTTTGTAACTGAGATAGTGCTAATATCTGATTATTAATGCATTTCAGCCTGCAGCTTTGCCACTGTCTAAAGGAAAAAACAAAAACACACGTTAAAAACTCTAATATCTGATTATCAACGATGCATTTCAGCCTGCAGCTTTGCCACTGTCTAAAGGAAAAAACACAGATAAAAACCCCTAATATCTGATTGTCAACCATGCATTTCAGCCTGCAGCTTTGCCACTGTGTTAAGGAAAAAACCCCAAAACACACATAAAAACCCAAATATCTGATTACCAACCATGCATTTCAGCCTGCAGCTTTGCCACTGCCTACAGGAAAAAATCCCCAAACCAAAACACACATTAAAAACAAACCCCCAGCAGAACTGGCACAAATCCAACCATTCCTAGAAGTGCTTTCCCTCTGATTTTCCAGCCCATGGGCCCAGGTGGGTGGGAATTTGAGGGACAAACCCCCCTGGCTGCCCGCACGACAGAAGAATCCTCTGCTGCTCCAACTGGAACATCCAAATCTCTCTGCGATCGCGGGCACCGAGACTAAGAGGTTTTGGAGTCGTATCCAAAACTGGTGCAGGGAGGAGGGGAGCACCTAAGGCAGGTGAACTGTAGGAGGAGAGGCAGGTCAGCTAGTGGCCAGCTGCAGGAGAGGCAGGTCAGCTAGTGGTCAGCTAAGGGCTCCCAGGGGCTGCTGTTGCGGGGGGTACCTGTCTGCGCTCGCGCCGGGACAGGCTGCTCCCGTGCAGTATCCTCCACAGCATCCTGGCAGCTATCTTGGTGTCGATCCACAGCAGCCTGAACCCGTGGTAATAGTGCTTCAGTTCGTCCACCACCCTCTGCCCAAGAGTTTTTTTCACCGCTTCCACCTCTGCTGGGCTGTAGACGGGGCCGCCTTCCTCCAGCTTCTTGTTTTTGTCCTTGAGGGACTTGAGCGACTTCTCCACGATGGAGTCGTCCCGCAGGGGGGGGGAAGGGTGCCACCACCTGACTGGGAGGTACTGGGGACCTACAGCACCCAGGGCTGGCGGTGGCGTCCATGAGGCAGAGGGGCTCCTAGGAGTGAAGTGCACGTGTTGAGGCCCTTTAGTCGCGGAGCAGCAGCGATCCTTTCGGGAGAAGGCGTGGGCAGGAGGGAGGCTGCTGCAGAACCTGATGGGTACAGCCCTTCAGAAGGGAGAAACAACAGCATCAGCAACAGGCCATGAGCTGTCTGCAGATGTTTGTACGCTTACAGGCATTTAGGAATGCAGCACTCTAGAAAACTGCTGCAGCTCGCAGAGAAAAACCCCAGCCTTGTGAATCTCAAGACCATCGTCTGTCCCTCAGAACACTCGGTCTCACTTCATGGAATTCTCCATTTGGTGCCCCTGCTCTGGCAGGGAGTTGGACTAGATCATCTTCTAGGTCCCTTCCAACCCCTGACATTCTGTGAAATAACCCTGAAAAGGCAGCTTATTGCACTCCAGTTAAAGAACAAGTAGCAAATGCTTCCCATTTAGAAAGATGCATTTGGAAATAAACCCACAAGTAACGTGAAGCCCTGTCTGTTACCCCTTTTTGAGCAAAACACTGGAGGAAAAAATTATTCAGACTTGGGATAGATGCTGAGAAAAAGAATTAGTACCAGAGAAACCCAATTTCAGTAGAGTTTGTCTCTTACTATCTCCACATATCTGGTTCTACCTTTTGAGTAGAGAGTGAATTATTGTGCACAGATGGGATCCATCAGGTGTCCCCCAAGCTGCCCTGCCAGCACTGCATTGTCTGGGGACAGAAAGGGCTGCAGGGATTCTCCATGGAGCTTCTCCTGCTTATGGAGCAAACTTAGATCTGTGCACTTTGAATTTTCAGAGAGAGAGGTCCCACATAATAACCTACTGAAAAAGTAGAGATGCTTTATGTATTAAAAACCCCTCTCATCACCAATGACACAGTGGTACAGAACTAGCATCACTACAAGAGTTACTTGGCTTCATATGTGTGTGTCTATGTCTAGAGACACATCCTTGTGTTCCTTGGAAACTCAGGAAAGAACAGTCACTGCTTCCTGAGCAGCTAGGATACAAACAGACCCAAGGATGGAGATTTTAACATTCCAAGGAGAGGCATTAGGAAATTCACATCCAGAATTCTGCCCCGTGAGCAAAGTGAGGAGCAGAAAAAGGATTCTGCCAACATCCAACCCCCTCAGCTCTGCAGGAACACCCAGGGGCTGGATTTCTTTCATTTCCTTGGGAGAATTCCATTACCTATGGAACTCCTCAGAGTGAGTGTGCAATGAGGTGTCATCTGGAGTCACTCCAGAACCATCAATATTCCACTGCTTTCACATCTTAAGTGAAACAGAAAGGGAAGGAGTGGGTGAAAAGGAGGAAGCTCTCACTTTCCTTCTCCCACACACAAGCAAGCAGGTGAAGAGTGACACCCAAACATCCATCGATCTGTCAAACAGACAGGATGAAGCTAAGTTTTTCAGGCTTGCCTAGGAGATGTAAACCCAGATAGATGGCAGGGACTAACTGTTGGGTTTGGAGGTCAGAAAGTTGGTATTTACTCACATTTTGTTTGCCAGCCTCAGGGAGGTGCAGCTGAGACACGCCCGGTCTCCCACGTTACCTGGAACAACACCATCATCAGCATCCCCTCTGCAGCTCAGCAGGACATTTACCCACATATAACTGCCTTAAAATACAGGATTTAAAAGCCCAAACTCAGCAGTGCTGCTGAAAGCACAGAGGAGACCCTGTTTAACAGCAAATTCCTCATGGTGCATGGTTTGTGAGCACATTCCCACGAGGATGGCTGCACATCACAGTCAACACTGGGTTTTTTTGCTTAGACAGTAACCATATGAAATACTGAAGCTCAAACACCTCATCCTGCTCCACCACAAGGCAAAGCACACGCCTGGTTCTTCTCCTCCCTCCATCTGCAATCTCAATGTAGAGGACAGAAAGGGAGAGAAGAGGTGGGAAGCAATTGTCAGGCAGCTGAAGGCCTGAGGCAAAGGGTCTGTGCACAGAGCTGGACTCTGGGGGGTGTGAGGCACTGGAGACAGGTTTCTGTGTCAGCACTGCAGGAAACATTCACTGGAAGCAACTTTTTTTAAATTATATGTATTATTTGAATGATGAGATGTATTAGATGGAGTAAATGAAGCACTGGCCGAGTTCCTAGGATAAAAATGGGGGTTGGTTTGGGTTTTTTTAAGTAGGACAACAAAAGAAAATGAGTAGGAACATAAGTGCTCTTGACCAGAGGTGGACCCTTCAGCACACTGCTGCCCATGCTGATTAGCAGCCAGCAAAAATAGCTCTGCCCTTGGATCCCCCCGAGAGGGATGCAAATGGTGGTGAAGGGCAGGAGTCTGATCCAGAGCAAGGTCATGGCAGGGCAGCTTTCCATCCTCCTGTGCTCCTCCACAGCCTGTCTGCAAGGCTGGCTCAGGGTCAGGGCTGGCACACCTCATCCAGGCCCCAGGACACCCATCCGTGGGCATCCTCTACCCAGGTACACACAAGCAGCAGCCATTCTGGAAATAAACTGAATAATAAATGACCCAAAACAACCCCCACCCCTCAGCAAAGTGCCATGCCTGAAAGCCTCTGCCCACCCAGCAGCCTGCAAGCACCATCAGCTGGTACCTAGTGGCTGTATGCCACCTGCAAGCACTGAGAGCCAGCCTCCAGCCCCCTAGAGAATCCATCTCCCTACAGCAATTAAAAACCAACCAAAACCCAGCCCTGCAGCTGCACTGACCCAACAGCCACTGTGCCAAGGGTAAAAAGAGTCCTGGAGAGAAGGGGGGAAGGTGACATGTGCCAGACTGACAATGCCCTTGGTTACTTCTGGCCAGTCTTGTCAGAATTCATGGTAACCACAACAGAAAAGGAAGGCTGGATGAAGCAGTTTGCTTCTCCCCATCTGGAAACTACTATTTTGGGTAAATCCCAAGAAGACAGCAGGATAGAAAGGTCATTTTACAGGTTAGCAGCCAACTTTTCCACCATCAAAGCCAAGATGCCACAGCCTGGGACAGAAGCTGGTGGGCAATTCTATCTGGCAGAACACAGCCCCCAGTGCTGGGCACCAAAACCCTGCCCCAGCTAAATATCCTCATTATTAGAGGAAAAGAGACACCTCCAAAAACAGGTAGGGCAACTGGAAGGTATGGAAAGGGGGTGGAAAAAAATTTAATTATCAAAGAAAAATCAAAATAATCAAGTGATACTAAGTGGGCTTTGGTATCATCACCAAGTCACACAAAAAGGCTCTACTCATCCCAAATATCAAACCCCAACAGGTATTCACTGCCACTACAAGTAGAGACAGAGGAAAAAATGTCATTTTCTAGGGAAAAAACTCCAGCCCTGAGCACCTCTGAAGGCCTTTTACTGCTCTTCAGTATCTAGAGAGACCAGCAGCTGAATTTCTTGCCCCAAGAGCTCAGAAGGGGGGTCCCAGAGCTCAGAAGGGGGGTCCCAGAGCCCAGCTGAGCAAGCAGAGGAGCACTGAGAGCCTGGAGGGCTGTCACACCCTGCTAAGCTGTTTACATCACCCAGCCTGGGTGCCAAAATGAGTCTTATTTGCAGAGGATGTTACCTGCTCTGTTCAGGTGCCCCGGGAACAAAGAGGGATGATCTGCAGATAACACTGGCTGGGGATTTCTCAGAAGTCCAGAACAGCAAAGACACTTTCACTTGGCTGATCTGTTTGTCCTTCCCCAGCCAGACCCATGAACTCTGAGGAAGGGGCCACAGAAAACACTGCAAGGTCACCACCAGAAAAGGACACGCAGCCACTCAGGGTGTGACCAGGCACACACAGAACCACCCAAAACAGCTGCTGGCTTAACTTTGACAGCTCCTTCTGTTCTGAATCTCTGAATTCTATTTTTGCTCTAACCAAGCACCCAAGAGCAAGTCAGCCCTGGAGGAAAACGTGTAAAAGTCCAAAAGCTTCTCCTAGAGGCAAAGTCCATGCTCCTTGCTTCCAGAACACAGCCAGGAGTGTCTGAAGAATGACTGCAGCTCCCTGGGAGCACCACTCCTCAGCACCTTCCTCAGGCTGGAAGGCAGGAGGGATGTTAACATATTACCCGTGGAAGAGAACATCTTGAAATCTAATGAAACATGAGTTTTCAACACAGAGCAGCTGTGTCCCATGACTGTTCAGAGTGTTTCAAAGGCAGAGCCAAGGTGAGAGTGCCTGCAGAAGTGTAAGCCTGCAGTACTTAACAGCCTGATCTGCACAGGAGGATCCTGGAGGATTCTCAGAAGCACTTCAGCTTTACTTAATCTTGGGCTACTTACACGTTGAGCAAAGAAGATGAGCTAAGTAAAGCAAAACACTACACACGAAATATATACCACAAAATAATGACTTCATAAATGAAATAAATCATTACAATGAATTGATTTATCCCCAAATAAAACCACTGACTGCATCCTAAGCATGGTGCACACAAGCACCATCACAGTATTTCAGGAAGGTAAAGGGTTTTCACGTGGCATAAGGTGTATCACACACAGAACCGTGCCACAAAGCTCCCACCTCATCTGCAGGACGTGCTTTTAGGATGGGTCCTTTTCAGTAATGGCTGAGATTCCCCAGGATTTGTCCAGCTCAACCTGAATAAAATGTCTTTATAACAGCAGCTCAAACCCATCAGCTGGAAGAAGCCACCACCTGGAGTGACTCCTGGCAACCCAGAAGGCAGGTCTGTGCCAGAGTGAAGCAGCATCCCTACGGCTGATACCTGGAGCCAGGGCTGGTGTCACTGCTGAGCTCTCCTCAGTCCTCAGCAGCCCGGGACATAAAAAGCAAGCAGGGGCCGCCTGTAGGTCACGGGCCATCAGCTGTTCCGTGGCATTACGTTTCACGGCCCCGAGAGATTGCAACTGTCAAATTAACTCGGTTATTAATGAAAACACGATCGCTGCGCTGCCTTTTGCTCTGCCCGGGCTCTCAAAGCTACCTGGAAGAGGCAAATTCGCGTTTCCTTCCTCATGCAGACTAATAACCTCTAAGAATTCCTCCGGAGGCGCCGAGAAGCGTCCGGCTGGCGACACCTCGGCTGCTCAGCCACAGAACAGGGCAAGCGGGACCCAACTCCTGACGCGCTCCTGCACCATTCAAACCACACGGCTCTCGCTGCCCAGCCCGCCGCGTCCAGACACCCTGTGTGCCGACTGCCCCGAGGGGAAAGCATCCCCTCAGCCACCCTGGCAGGGAAGAAAACGCGGAGAGCCGGCAGCCAGGGAACGAGGGCCGCGCTGCCCAGGAGGCCGCGGGTGGCGGGGGAGAGGCGCCGGGGCCTGGCCCGTCTCCCCAGGGGCCTCAGCCGGGACCCCGCCGCGGCCCTTCCCTCCCTCCCGCCCACACCGGGGAGCCCCGAGACGTCGCCGCCTCCTCCCCGCGCCCTCAGCAGCGCAGGCCTCGCTTCCCCGGGCGGCATCGCACCCCATCTGGGAGCGGG
>JANHGL010019622.1:957-40086 GCA_024611195.1 Ceyx melanurus
TTCTCTAAGAGATTATAACAGTCAGACATCAGGGAAGGAAGTTGCTGCTGCCTCAGTAAACAGCAGTGAGCAGTCTTCATGTCTTTTTAACAGCCTACTCGCTCAGCATTTTTGCATTTTCCATCCACACGCCGTTATTTCTCCCCTTACCGCCGTTCTGTTCCTTCTCTCCCCCATTAATCAAGTCCTGGGCTCTAAAGAAGAATGGTTTATAAAATGGTTGCTCGGTGCATGTCCTCAGTTGCACGCATAACCCCAGCCTCCCGTCTGTGTTCCTTTCCTGTTCATCAAGGTCAGAGGGAAGCCCTGAGGGCACAGTTAAACCCAAAACATTTATTTACATTTTCCTCCCGCCTGTCTGCTTCCACCCTTTTTTTTTTTCCGCTGGGGACTTTGATGCCAAAGCTCCCCAGATTTTTGTGGGGCCAGGCCGTGCCCTACTTCAGAACGCATCTGTGCCTAGCTCGCCAGAGAGGACAATATCCCTGCCCTATTAAAGTCAATGGGAATCGGTGAATTCAGCCGTCACTGGCTTTGGCCGGCAGAGCGGGCAGCCAGGCTTTGGCCAAACCCTGCCCCGTTTCAATTCAGCTCGGCTGCAGCGCTGCCAAGTTGCTGGAGGCTGGCGTGTGCTGCTGGAGCAGCGCTGCCCTCCCAGACAGGAATCCTTGGTGACGCTGAGCAGCTGGAACAGATCCCGCACCTCCCCGCTGCCGCCATGCGAGGAACCCGAAACCAGCTTCCACCTCCTGGCACCTCCCCAGCAGATAAAGGTCTTTCGAGGTCGGGGATTGGCTGGTTAAATTAGAGCAGCCTAAAGACTATATTAATTTAGCCTGCAAACGAGCTTGGTGCTGTCCAAGTCCCAGGGGCATGAGGCACAGCCATTTTTACACACTCCCCGCTGCACCTACGCCTGTTCCCCTGCAGCTCAGTACTGGGTGTATTACCAACCCTAGAGTAGCAAATTTTTTTTATTTTTTTTTTTTCTGTCAAGGCAAAAGGCAGTAGCTTCAGAAACAGTTCATTTCTGTAGCACCAAGTACTTGGAATAACCATTTTGCTCCAAAATGCAAGGGAGGGGGAAAAAAAAAAAAAGAAGAAAAAAGTAAAGGGCAAGCAATTAGACCACAAACTAAATTTCTGAAGAGAAAAAGAAATCCAACAACTTGTGCACAGCAAGGGCTTCACTGGGTGTTTGAAACACTACGAGCCTCTTTTTTTGTGCGTGTTAAAAAAAAAAAAAAGGAAACAAACCTAGTATAAAAGCAATGGTGGGTGGCAATAGGGATCCTTAAGACAACAGGAGCGTGCTTACGCATTTTAATACCCAGCTTATGCATAAAACTGCATTTACGTCACCTCTTTGTTCAGCTATATTTTACTTGGTTGTATCAGTGGGGATTCTCCTCACTAAATATCTATTTAGCAGATAGGCCGCCAAGCCACACAGGACAGAGGTTTTGAAGGAAGCAGCCAATCCCAGGCTCATCACAGTAGATACGATTCAAGCACACAAGCAGCTCAGTAATCGGCCCTAGTCACAGGACGTGTGAGGAAAGCAAGACATGCATTGGGAAAGGCTCCTGCAGAGTCCCAGGGATGGCAAACAGCCCACCTTCAGCCACAGACATATACATTCTACCACTGTGACTATGTTTTATTGGTGTGGTTTTTTTTTTTTAGTTTTACCTTTTTTACCGTCTTAAATAAAATACTTAAAATACCGTTTCATTTCAGTGTGGCAAAACCAACCTCAGGGTGCATTTGGGCTTGGTTTTAGTGTTATGAATGATGCAACTTTCAGTATCCAAGCATGTGAAATGGGAGATGGCTTATTAGCATGCACTAGAACTGATAAATAAGGGAGACTTTACTGTCTATTTCCCCACATTGAAAGCTGACCTTGGGAGAGCCAGGGTAGCTGCTGCCAGTGTATGCCATATGATACTGGAAGCAGAGGGATGCTTGAGGAGCAGGAAGCAGCCTGCTGTCTGTGCAGAAACAGCCACTCTCCTGTCAGCATGGCAGAGGGGAGCAGTGTCTGCCAAATGGACATGGGGGTAGCTCCCTGTGTTTGCTCAGGATACGGTGCTGCACCTACTGGATCTGCCTTCAGAGGAACAGGTTTGGAAGAAGTCAATCTTTGCTCTAGCCTTGGGACTTGCTCCAAGTCTTTGGCTACAGACTGCGGTGCTAAATCGAGACCATTATTTTGCATTGAGCTATTTTCAGCCCAAAGTGCTTGAAAGGCTTAGCAGATATACAGGTTATGGTGCTATATGCACAGGAATCACTCCAGTCACTAATGAAATGCAGCCGCCTATTAACCAGAGCCATGTGATGCCTGGTCCCTGGGCTTGATGACTGCCAGAAGATTTTGCTTTACCCAGCTGAGTCTTTGGTTAGTGAAATACTTCATGCCATTTGAAAAGGAAAACTGGCAGGATCTTTACGTACAGAACAGAAGCAGGTATAGACAGTAGAACTCGGCCCTGGAATTTGAAATGCCACTATTGGGACAAGATCTCCTCTGGAGTCTTGCTTTGTTCCACTATCCATATTCAGTACTAATTATCAAAATAGTCCTCCTTTCACTCCGTGGTGCAGGGATCCAAGCATCAACATGTGGAGCCTTTTGACCCTAGGGTCATTATTCAAAAACCTCCAGAGTCAGATGTGGACAAAACACCATTGCTTGGGTGGTCTATGGACAATGAATTAATAGTTTCACTGAAGTTTCATGTGGACAGATGCTCATATAGGTAAAGCCCCATAGCCACCTCCACAACTGGCTTTAACTCACACATGACTGTTCTCTCTAGTAGAGGCAAGAACACTAAATTACAGAATATTTGCCATTATGGAAAATTCATTTTAAAAATTTAAAAAGTGCACCAAAATATAAACTATGTGCCTAAAACAAGCACTGTAACAACAGTACTGTACATACACCTTTGTGGAGACTGCAGACACTGCATTAAATAAGCATGCTTCCCTGCCTCTAGTTAGGGTAGAGAGGGAATTGTGTGGTGAAAGACGTAATTTGTACATTAGGAAGTCTCTGTTGCCAGATCAGCAGCAGCAGCACTGACGTCTGTACTCTCTCGCTTTGTTCCTGCTGCTATAAATCAAAATGACTACAGACCAAATGCCTCACTTGTTTAACTATAAAGGCACTGCTAGTCAGAAAAAAAGCCACACTAGGAGGGATCTAGATAATGTGCATATACCTTAAACCGATTAAATGAAGTCCAAAAAAAAGGACAAGAATAACATTTATAAATTCATGGTTTCAACAATAACACCACAAACTTTTAAAGGGTGAAATCCAGCAGAGCTGTGAAAATTGTGTCCACGGGCACTGATGTCTTTGGTACCTGAAGTATCAAATTTTCCTTGCCTAATGTGTGATTATTTCCCCCCCACACCCCATCAGATTAATGCAACCTCTTTAGAAGCCTATTTTCCTCTGTGCCCTCATGTATTTCCCTCCATGTGTAAACAACTGGAAGCAAATTAAAACAGGATAGATGGAATGGATCAGGTTCTACTTTCCTTGGCTTTATATGCCTGTGTACTTAAAATACAAACATATATAGCTGAGGCTGACTGCCATTTATTTGGAATTTTAGAAAGCTAAATACATCCTCTGCAGATTACAAAAGCCCTGAAAGCCTAAAATACTGTTTCAGTCTCTTCCAGGTTCTAAAGGACTCAACAGTTAAAAATTATGATGCCAGTGCCTTCTGCTAACCTGTTGGCTGGGGGAACTCTCCCCCTAACACCTACTGAGGGCCTGAAATCATTATAGAAAAATACAGCAGAATTTCTTGACTAAATGGAAAGGGAATGGGAGAAACTGAGAAGGTAACCTTCCAATACCAACATTAGCTCAGCTGAGCT
Source organism: Ceyx melanurus (assembly GCA_024611195.1). Classification (NCBI taxonomy): domain Eukaryota; kingdom Metazoa; phylum Chordata; class Aves; order Coraciiformes; family Alcedinidae; genus Ceyx; species Ceyx melanurus. Next base: position 4,864 of record JANHGL010019622.1, read on the forward strand.
ATAAATCCTGTGTGTTGGGCAGCATAGCCAGAAACATGTTGAGCTGTACTTCTGAAGAGGAAATAACAGGATCAGAGAACAGCAGGTGAGCACATTGTCAACACCACGCTGATGTTGCTGTTGGAACCACTATGCTAGTTCCCAAGACCACCAGATTTTTACAGTAAGATATTCAAAGAGTATCAAAGCAAGAAATCTGAAGCTATTAGTTTTGTGAAGGCTATCCTGTTAAGCCTTGGCTAATGAATTTGCAACCAGATGTTCTTTTTAAGATCGGGTCCAAAATGCACTGAAATCCATGGAAAGTCAATAGGAAGTTCCAGATTACTGGGGGGGGGGGAAGAAGCTGCTGTAGAGGCAGTAAATTAAAAGAAAATAATACAAATAAACAAAATGTAGCCATTGGTCATTCAGCTTGGCACTCATCCTAGGCAAAACTGTGGAAGTGCAAAGGAGCAGACACCAGGTCATCAATTACGGGCCATCAAAATTATCATATCTGTCATGTGAATGGTGGAGACTACAACAAATGGAAAATAACTGTATTTAATCTTAACTCTTTCATCTCTGGCCAACCTAGCTTGTATTCCTTCTCATTTGCCTTTGATGGAGAGCATGTACTCGTGGTTACTATAGCTCAACTGGCACAAGTGTAACATTTTAAGATGTGATGATGACTACATAAAATACAGAACACTAACATCATCAGTACCAGTTACCATAGTGTGGGTTAGTTGTTTTGTTGTTGTTTTAGAAACAGCCTAACAGGCATCAAACAATACTTGATATTTTATTTATAAATGCCTATAGAGATCCATCTTGAGGCAAGAGTCTAAGTCTTTCAGTTTCATATGACACTAATTAGAAAAATAACTATGAACAACAAGCAGTATAACACATCTTAATGACTCAGACTGGGATCCAGTGTCTGAAAAATAAAGCTAAGCAAAATCTGTGGTTGAGAGTAACTAATTAACCATTGCAACCACTTCCTCAGGAGACAATTTACACTCTCTGAAGTCTTTAACTCAAGAGTGGTTGGATATCTCTCTAGGCATCAAAATTTTCTTGTAGAAGTTTCTAATTGAGAGTCTCTAGGCACTGGTGTTCAGGGAGTCAGCTGGTTATCCTAATGGTCCTTCAAGCTCTGAAGACATGGCACCTTCATAACTGGTGAATAATAACCATAGATTAACCTGCTCTCACACCTCCTGGGTGAGGTTTCCCTTTGTGCAAAGATCAGTTTCTTCTTTCACACACATTTACATCTTTATGATTTGCACACAGATCTTAAAAACAACAAATAATGCAACATCTTTGTGCCACAAGGAGGCTGGAGGTTGCTGGACAAAAGATCAAATTTACAGAAGAGAGAGAAAACGAATTCCAGGATAGGGCTCAACCTTGGTTTGTTACCATCCTCCCTCACATCTACTGGATTAAGAAAAAGATGGAATTGAACTGAACAAATACTCATACAAAAATCTGTTGAGAACTGCAGTGGAGTGGAGACATCTAGCTGCCTTCTGCCTACTGACAGCATCTGTGAATCAGGAAATCCTGGCTCCGGGTATAGATACCAGCTTCTTTAGGAAAATGCAAACAAGCCCTTCTTTGCCAAGAAAGGACGTAAAACTGGGATGGAGGGGAGATTATACATGCTGTTCTCATTTCCTCTTGTCCTCTCTAGAGCCTTCCCAAACAAAAGCTTATTTCCTTTGATTCCTTAAGTTTGATTTCTCAGGAAAGCTTTTTATTTTGGCAGTTTTGGTTACATGGTCGTAAAAAAAAAAACCAGCTTTGAATGTGCAAATGATGATGAGAAACAACGCTGAAATTGCCTCCTTGATCCAGAATAGAAGACTGAAGAGTGCTGATGGAGATAGTGTGAATAAGCCTGATTGCCATTGTTCAGGCTGCACCCCACCCCTGATGAGAAAGTCTAAAAAAGGGGCAGTGTGTCATTGCTGTGGCATGCTCTCCCTTGGATCGTGAGCAGAGCCAGTTCCAAGCTGCCTTTACATCTCCAGAGACCCAAAAAATACGTAGGCTTGACAGTAAGGCAGGACTCCATGCAGCATGTCACACCTAGAGCCCCACAAGATGATACTGAGCAAGCTGTGTGGTGCCCTGCTCTGCCATGACCCAGATTTAAACACACCATCAGATGAAGGACTGAAGACTAAGATGACTTGATCTCTATATACTTGAGGCCTTCGAAACATGAGGTGTGCCCTCATTTTTATATGGCCCCCAGTTGTCACAGTTCCTGGCACTGCTGCACTCAGCAGCAGGATATCACAGTAGGCTACAGCCTTGTTCCTCCAGCTTGTCTGCACGTGTCTTTCCAGCTTCAGCCTGTGCCTGTTCCTGGTGCACATAAACACACACACGTGCTAGCTCCAGTGATAACCAGACTTTCTATGCTCCAGTTCTAACTCTGCAGATGGGGAGCTATCCAAAATTGCAGTTGGAGCTCAGCTGTTCCCTAACCTCACCCAATAAACAAAGGCCACAGAATTCTGCATATGCACTTCTGCAAGAGAAACAAGAACCAGAGAGCTCTGAACAGGTTTTGCATAAGAAAGCACAGGGATTATACGAGTTACAACTATCTAATTGCCACAAAATAATCCCTATCACTCTGGAGGTGATGCCAGTATTCAGATAATGATGTGCATCTAGAGTGAAGTAAGAGATTTAGGATATCAGGACAAAAGAAGGGTAAGAATACTGTCCCAAGCTCAAACACTGCTGCATACCAAACATTAATGTGCCTCAAACAACAGCCACTTCAGAGGTGTGGATTTGAGTTTTACAGGGATACATCGCCAGCAAAAGGAAAACTGCAGTGTTATTTGGTAGATGAGGACTTAGATTGTGTCCCAAATGCTCCATGTCAGATTGTGTCCCAAATGCTCCATGTCAGGAGCAATATCAGGTTCACAATTCAGATTAAGGCTAGCTTAGAACTAGCTGAGTTTCAAGTCATCTCTAACAATGTAAGCAGTAAGGTCACAGGTGCAGGAACAACTATTTTTCACCTCTGGAGAGCTCCCTTGAGGAGGAATTTGAGGGTGCCCTTGGGACATCATACCAAGCAGGGAAGCTTGCACTGCAGCATCCACTGCTTCTTCTGTCAAAGGAAGACTTCAGTCTCCAGGGATGTTAATTTAGTTGCAGTTCTCCTCTTTCCACCTTGTGTCAGCCCAAGAGTAATGAGACAGATGAGATCTACCAGCTCATTCAATCTTTCTAAACCAGTGCTTGGCCAGGACTTTCTGGCTTGTGCCTTCACTCCATGGGATTTTCAAATGTCTCCCCATGTCCTGAAGTGGTCTAAAACAATTGATCTTGGAAGCTAAGTGGTATCTGTTGTAATACAAGTGAGACTTAACACTTTTAACCAGAGCTAAATTTATCAAAGGAAATCATGAAGTGAGCTAACTGTGAAGGTTATTCTGGAAGGAAAATGTTCAGCCTAAATTTTCCAGATAAAGTTTAGTCTTTAAGTTTAACATTTCTCTCAATGACTGGAGCAACAAGAAGTTGAGAGATTTATTTTCAAGGAAGCCATGGAGAAGGACACTTTGTGGAGGATTCTCACCATTTTGTTTATGGGTGACAGTGTAAGCAACTGTGTGGTTTGCCAGCAAAAGAAAGATAAACGAGTTAGAGTTCAAGCCTTGTAAGAAGCCCTCGTACTGCTGTGATTCATGTTGGCAATCCACCAAAGCTGAGAGAAACTCAATGGACCAGCATAATCCCTGATCACTGAAGTTAATTGAGGTTGAGTCACACCTGGAACAGTCTTGCCCATTCATTCATTAATAAGAGAGGAGACTGAAAAACAGTGTGTGGATTCTTTTTGCTATCTGGGGCAAGGTGTGCTAAGAAAAGACATTTCTGACACAGAAGCACAAACCCTCCTTTAAATTCTCACTAGAGGAGAAAAAAATGCCTTGAAAATGTCATTATCAGTGAAGAATTCCAGATAAGACTCTTGAAAAATGACATTAAGGAAGTTTTTCATGCTATATATGAAAACAGCATTCAGCCTCATGCATGACATTCTTTCATGTATCTTAAATATTCAAAAAACAGCTTTACTGTTTTCATGGCATTATTCCTAAAGATGGAATTACAAATCTACCTCATAATTTGTCCCCAGTTATCTCTTGGGCTCATGTTCTTCATGATCTGGGATATTATGGTAGTAATTCTATTAAGAAGTTGCTTTATAAACCATTTATGCTCTGGCTTCAATTTTGCGAAGTCTGTAATAAAAAGTGTCTTCCAAGGATATATTTACCTTGCATTTTCTATCAGAGAGAAGAGCCACCACACTGGGACTTCACATCAGCAGTGTAGCTCTTACCAGTGAACAGAGTGTGCTTGTGTCTTTGCACTAACTCATTTTAGTGTTTTACTGAAGAGAGTAATGCAAAAAAAAAAAAACAAAACAAGGAACATGTGTCCCTGGTTTTGGTTTTTTTTTTGTTTATTTTGGTTTTTTAGCAGTGTTTAAAAAACACCCTAAAAAAATTCCAAGTTCCAGAAAAGCTTTTGGAACAACCAGACTGAAAACCAAGCCTAAGTGATCAATCCCAGGTTTTACTCCATGCCTGACTGCTTTTGGAACAAGACATTTTGGATGTTTTGTACATTCCTTGTAGATATCTAGCCAGGGTGCATGATTATTGAATAAAAAACACCTTAATCCCTTCAATTTATTTGCTGCACTGAAGTACTTCAGTTAGATCTTTACTTGAATAAATCAAAAGCAACCCATTATCTGGGTTGCAATACAACCTGACATTTACAGTAGAGGAATTCTAAATATATACAGATTTTTTACTTTTACTAGTACTACTAATCTCTTAATTCACTTCAACCACAAATGATTTTAAATAGCCAATAGATCTTTAGAATCACTTTCATTTGCACTTTTGGAATAGTCATCTAATGTCCCAATATATCTACAGTAACAGAAAACGCTCTGAATGGAGTTCTAAGAACAATTAAATAAAATGGGAGAATATTTGGAGCTCTTCCAGTAAGATTTTTATATAAAAGCTGTTTCTGTGGGCAAGAGTAAGTGTTGTACTCAAGACTTGAAAGCCACCTTAAAAGTATTTATAAGTATCTGGAAGATTTTCCAGAATAAAGATTATGATAACAGTCTTTACTTAAACAGGTAGCAGACAATTTTCTGGACTATTTCCTCACACAGTTGCCTGGGAATTTAAATGCTGGGATGCTACTTCTTGAATATTTTTCCACAGCTCACCTTTGACACAGTGACAGCACTTGCACAGTCCATCCATATACACAAAAAGACCCTTGGAAGACTTTTTAATAAATAAATCTTCAAAGAACATCCCAGCATGTCTCAAAATATACAAGATACTAGTAGTCTAAGGAATATCCTCTTACTATTAGGAAAACTTTAGAAATAACATTATTAATAATCTTCATTTGAAGGTTTTTTATTTTCTGCTGCAAAGGACAATGCATCCCAAGTGCATTGGTACAAATGCAAGTGCTGAAGCAGGTATTTCCTCTTAAATGGAATTACTGATTTATACCATTTCTACCAGTTACATCAGACTATTTCTGTGATACTATAGGTGCAGGCCTGTTAGAGACAAACAGGAGTTCTTCATTTCAAAGCATGCATGTGCAAGGTGGTTCATTTCAGGCCTGTGTGGAAACTGTCAGGGTGAAGTATTAAGTCATTTTAGTTAGGAAGACAATTCTTGAATGAAACATTTAATGATCCATCTGTTTTCTCTTGGTTCAATTCATCAGGATCTAGCTTCTTTACTGCTTCCTTCTTAGATTTCCACTCATTTTTTTTCCCCAAAAAAATCCTGTTAAATCCTAACCAATGCTTTCCATAAGACAGAATGCACGAATTAATGTTTGTTTATTGAAGGAGCGTAGGGATTACATGCTGGAACAGATTCTTTATACATAATCACTTCAACACGTGTCTTTCCACCCCACTTACAATAAGACTGCAAGTCATGTAAACATTTCTGCAAAGGAAAGAAAATTGCCAGTTGGCTTGCACTGCTGCTCCAAGAGAATAAAGGAAGAATGTTTGTGTGTATTAAAGAAAGAGAAAGTTTCTAGAAAATAGAAAGCCACACAAACATATGTCCAGAAACTCAAGGAAAACAATATGGTCTCAATAGGTTCTCCTTGATAGCTAAGTAGTCAGGCAAGATCCATCATTTTGTCATTTGCCCTGAATAGTATGCAGTAATTGCTAGACCAGCAGTAGAAACTCAGGACCTCTCAGGAAATGGTCTATCAAAGAATTTCTGGTGGCAACATCCAGGAGGAATAAGCCACAACCAAAAACTCAGACATATTGAAGTTGCACACCTTTGAAGAGAAAGCATATGGCCTAGAATTATTATAGGGTTTACACACTCCAGTGGGACATCATACATAGAGGGAATAGGAGACAGCAACAACCAAATAAGATCCTGTGATTTCTAAAAAGACAAACAAAAAAAACCACATACACACAAAACAAATGACAGAACACCAAATAAGCAAGAAAACACCAAACAAACAAAAAGCAATAAACAAAACCAAACCACACCAAACATCCCTTGGCCAATTCATGACCACCTGAAAGCTTCCCTTGTCAGACCTCTTAAATCAGAAAAGGTAGCCCCTTAAGCACAAATCTACTCATTCCTGTCATAGACAGATTGATATTAGCTGCAATGATTTCAAAGGCTTGTGGTCCTAAAGAACTAAGACTTGGTCTAGGTGACCCTGCTCTGGCAGGGGGGTTGGACTACATGATCTTCTAGCTCCCTTCCAGTCCCTAACATTCTGTGATTCTGTGGTGTCCCCCAAAACTAGGAGGAGTGCAATGATCATTGAAAACTCCTTTCAGAGTTGGTGATAATTGAGCAGCAGAGCTAAAAGCTATGGGAGGGAAAGGAATGGAGATGGATAAACAGACAGTGAGCTCACATGCCTTGTTTTCTTAGCAATTCAGGCTAAAAAGGAAGATATTTTACATACATGTATATAAAGGGTGGGTAACTGGCAAGATTTGCTGTATCAAAAGAAGCTTGGCCCTGTCTCACGAAACCAACAGGCTATTTGAAGTTAGTTGGTGTGTTTTTTCTCTGGTAATGACTTTAACAGTGTTCTTACTTTTACTAGCCACACTGGGCACTAGTCCATCTTCAAACTGAAGCTCTCAGTTCTCCAAGTAACTCTGAAAACCCAGTAAGATTACCCACTGAATTCAACCAGAGATGTTGCATTCCTTCCTGACATGGCCCTATTGCTGGGGGGCAGGGATTGGGGAGACTCATCTGAATCAGAACAAGCTCCTCAGAAAAGACAGAAAATTGCTCATAATTTGAAAGTGTCCCTTGTTTTGCATGGCATCAGGTGGAGGTGGTGCAAATCTATTGGGATGGCCATTAATGGTAGCAATTCTACTGCAAGGGGCTTTTCTGGTGCTAGGTGCCAAAGAAAAGTGTTTTCCAGGCCTTCAACACAGCTGGAGCATTGAGCTTTGAGAAGTCTGGCTTTGATTCACAAAAGGGTGTAAATCTCACAACATTCACTACTGGGGCCCCTAGCATTTTTTTGATAAATTACTAGCTCATCAAATCTCCAGCTTAGAGGTAGGGGGGAAATAAGTGGCTCTGGGATTTATTGCTAAATTGGAATTAAAAAAAAAAGCTTGTGAATGAATGCACCGTTTCTTTACTTAATTGTGACAAGTTTACTTTTCCCCATTGCTTTAGGTTAAGCATATTCCTGAAAGAAACCCAAAATCCCAAACTTAATTCTGGAAAGGAGTGAAATTTCTCTTTTTTTTTTTTTTCTCTTTTTTGAGAGAGAGAGAGAATGAGAATAGAAGCTATTCATCACATCCAATGTGATTTCATCGCTATTGGGTCAATCTGCTAGAGCATGAAAAAGTCCTTCAGCCATTAAAAAAAAAAAAAAGATGTGTAGGGGCCAGAACTCCTAAGTGAATTAGTACTTGCTCATCCATAATAGCTACTACCTTTGACGTCACCAGCATTAGGAAGAACTGGATGCCAAACCTGCATAATTTGTTACCCACTTTATCACACAGTCAAGAAGTCAGAGTTTACCATCTGTTACAAAAACATAGCCTCCCCACATCCCAAATTAAATGAACATTCAAAGTTGTAACTGTCAAATTTTCCTGCTTTGGTCCAGAAAATGTGATGCAAGTTGCATCTTTACTCTGTCATTGATGGCACATCTGATCTTCATGTGACTTCTGTTTGTAAAAGTTGTTGTCATTCATTTTTATAAAGGAGCTTGCTCAGTGATGATCAGAACAATGATAGTTAGAATAGATTAATAATTTTGGTCTTTCTAAGCTTAGCACCCTTCATTAAACCCTTCACTACGTGCAAAATAGCCCTCAGAAGTTTGTCATTTTCTATTTACATTTCCTAGATAATATACTGAACCCTCCACTTCAACAAAATAAGTTTTAAGAGTCCTCATTTAAGAAATTGCATATGCAATCATTAAAACGATACCATTATGCTTTTTATAGTTTTCCCATCTCTGGGTTATTTTGAAACTTCCAAGTCACCTGCAATATTTTACAGAAAGGTCAGTCAGGAAGTGCAGGACCTGGTCTGTTGTGTTACAGTTGTGGTGTTATCCAGCTCAGTTTTCATTCTGTGTTATTCTGTCAATGAATCTGCCCCAGGAAGAAAGCACCTGCTGTTTCTGCACTAAACATTAGTATTTACAAAGATGGACTGAAATCAAGCTCTGATGCTTGAATCCTTATAAGCACTCAGGCACCAGGGTGTAAAGCAATGTCTAAATTTGGTGTATTAAATCTGGAGAAGTCTTTATGCTTGTGCAAGGAAATATATTAAAAAAATATATTAAAATATGCTTGAGGTAAAGCCACACCTTTCTAGAGATGGTGTAATGTGGCTGCTTTCTCTTCAGAATAAATATTACACAGTCAGTGATATTAATTTAGAATGTAAAATGAAAAGTTAAATTTACAATTAAAGGGCTTAAATACACAAGAATTGCTCTCCTACAAACCCCTCAGCTTCTGAAGGAAGGCAAGAAAAACTTAAATAATCTGTTCTGTAGTAGCTTCTTCACTGGATTTTTTCTTTTGACACCAGTTCATGTGCCATCCTAATCACTCTTGCAGCTTTGTAAAACCCAAGAAAAATGTATACTTTAAGTTTCTTTTAAAGTCAAGTTCGGAATGAAAGATTAGCCTCTGGCACAGGAAGCAAGCCTGTTAAATTGTACTTCAAGATGCAAAAAATAATACATTTAGCTCTGCGGTTCTATTCAGTCCTCGTGGGTAACAGATGATGGTCATCAGATGAACACACATGGTAAAGTGCATTCCACCAGGATACCACAAGGCAATTGACCTAATTTTACAGTCAACACAAGCCAGCATTGACTGTAAAAAAAAGTGAAGAACAACCATGCATGAAAATAAAGTCTGAACTGTACTGTGTTTTTACAAGCTATACTCACATAAATAAGCACACAGCTCATCTGATATTAGCAAATGAGCCACAGGTCTTTTTACTTCTTACAAGGCAGGTTTAGTTTTATGTCATTTCATAGTCTCCTTTTACAGTTACAGTCTCCTTTTAAACCTCTGGCACTTTCTTGCCTTTGAAGAGATAGCTGCTCTTGTTCTCCTACCTAAAAGCCAGCCAGATCTGATATCTAGACACACACATTGCTCCAGTACTGAACTTACAAGCCAGCTCTGAAGTACTCCAAGAGTGGGTGTTATAGACCACCTTGAATTAGACAGTTTTCACAGATTTACGTGGAGGAGCCTTAAGCTACACCTAGACACCACCTTATCCATCTTTCTTCAAGATGTCTTTCAAATGCAGTGCAGAAGGCTCAGAATGGTTTACTGAGGAAGTTTAATCCACAAAATCTATACTATGAGGTTAATAATTTATATAATGAATATACACCTCCTAGATATGACAGATAACCCAAAAATCCCCAGCTGAAAGACAACAGCAGGCCAAAACTGCAGCCAGCCAGCTCAGACTACAGAATAGTTGAGTAAAGCAAGACTTGTTTACTCACATTTTAATGTGGGTTGCTGGTTTTTATGTTTGAGTCTTAACTATCAACTATTTCATTGCCTGCATGCACAGAAACATCAGGCTGAAGTGCCTGCCTGTCCTAAAAAGTGATGAACAGATGGATGCCACGAAAAGATGGCTTACAGATACACTGAGTGGAAATTGCAAAGCTTGATGCCACATGGGTTACATTTGTCTCTAACCAAGAAAGTGAAAGAGACAGAGGAGCTTTTCTTTCACTGCTATCAAAAGCTTCAGCTGCCCTGAATTACCAAAACCATAGCCTAGGGGTTCTGGGCCAAAATCTGAAACACTTTCCTACTTTTAGCAAAACCTATAAAATTTTTCAACTGTACCTCAGAGGCACAAAATCCCTGCATATAACCTGTTGAAATAAGGTTATGAATGTAGTTCCTTTGAGTACAATCACAAAAGACAACACCTCTCGCACAGATGAGGAAGGGGTTGTACAATCACAGTTCTAGGTGGTGTGTAAAATGTATAATTTGCCTGTAAGGATTCTTAGGGACAAAGATTTTTGGTCTTGGCTATTAAAAGCAATCCAACTAAAACATTTCAGAAAACTTTTTAACCCAGTATCTCACTAGAGATAAGAGCACTCAAGAATATCCAGGTATTGTTCTGTGAGGGTACTCTGAAGCAATCTCTCTATACTTTGCTCCTGTCCTTATTTCCTAGGCATCAGCTGTTGGTTACAGTTATAAACACAATAGATCTGGGTCTGACTCAATCTAGTACACCTCTAACAATTACGTGCATACTTACAGCTGGGTAATACAATTCAGGGAGTCAACAGATGAGCTATTCTCTGAAAAATGACCCAGAAAGTACATGGGCAGTTAATGGACCTTCCCTTAGTGAATACAGTGGTATACATCAACATTTTTCTCTGCACCCAACAACTGTATTCAAACCACAGTGTGAGCACTTCCAGCTGTCTGGCATCCAAAGCAGCAAGTGCTGTTCTGGGATTCTGCATTCATCTTGGCTAGTCTTGGCCTTGTTGAAACAGAGCAGTTGAACCTGACTTGAACATGACAACCTCATGGTTAAAGCATGTGACTGGGTATTTCCAGGGCTGAACACCCATTTTAAGATGCAAAAAGAACACTAAAATTACCACTGACTCTGATATACAGAGTCATGTTGCTTTTGCTTGGCCATCATTTGATCTCATTCCTTCCTTGCTGCACAACTAGTCCAGAGTCCAGGTCCAGCCTGGACAGTTTCCCAGTTTGTAAATTAGGGATGTTGCTGGAAAGTGGGAGATAGACTGCAGACAGAGTTGAACTCAGAGCTATCAGTTCCTGGGGAGGACTTGCAAGTAGCTGCCAAGCCACAGTACATGAGCTGAACACTGTTTCCTTCTCTGCCTTTTTGAATGGGTAGCATGGGCAGAGGCACAAAGGGGAGCCAGCCCCTCAGGACCTGCACACACAGCTAACTCCAGCCTCACCTCTGAAAGGCTTTTCACATTTCTGAGTGACAATTGTCCATGCATCAGCAGACAAGACATGCTCTCCAGAGCCCTTCCTTAGCTTAGCATGTAGAACTGCCTCCTTCTGAACAGGACAAAACCTCTTTACTCCATGACAGAATGGACTTGAATTTCCAAGATTCCCAGGATCTGGAGATTCTGCACATAATGGGTACCAAAACTGTAAGACAGACTATGTAAAACACTAGAGTTACTTCCATTTTTCTCTAATGCTGAAAACTCTAAGTTACACTAAGAACTTCCTTAGGTGAGGCTTCAGCAGCAGGAAAAAGATTGAACATCATTTTCTAACTAAAAGTACATCAGCAGAACAGTTTTTCATCAACAAAAACTCCTGCTTACTTATGGAACTTGTACCAGATTTCCTTTGGCAATGCAGTTACAGTCCCTGAAGCTTAGTCCAACATATTTGTTATCTGATCAGCCCTGCATAATTTACTTTATAGCAGCTGTGTGCACTTTCTTCATACTTTCCCCCCTAGTGCATTAATACTTTCTCTTTTTGAAAGCTTTCCAGGGATTCTGAAAAATGTCTTCTGTTTCTTCCTTTTCTTATATTCCTCCCACACTGTAACACCAGATTATGTTTGTGCCTAATGGAAACCATCTAAGATGCACCTTTGAAAGACATGAAGCAGTTCTACAACTTTGTTAAAAATCTAGAATAAGGAAGAATACTTGTTTCTACTATGAGAGACCTGATTTTAGTTTATGCTCTACAACAAGACTCCAGTTTAATGTCAGATGGACTCAACTAGTCTGTTCTTGCCCATTTTTTCTGGGGAGGTTTTAGGAGAACAAAACATCAAAAAAATATTGGATGAAGCCATGTCATATCACAAGGGTTTTCCTACTGTAGTTTAACATGGTTTTAAGAATCCATTTCTAAGCTTTTTACAAAAGGATGAGACAGAAAAAAAAAATTAAAAAAATAGACTTCTCTCAACAAAGCAGATTGATACTTAAAATGGCAGCTGACATAGTTATATATGTTAGTGATGCTAATATGGGAGGGGAGAAATAATCAGGGGAGAACAGCAGTGGAGATGAACAGGAGTGAGATGATCACCTGTAGGGTTATGTTTAGTAAGTCTCTTTGTCAAAGGTTACACAGCTGGTGAGCGAGATAAAGCAGAAACAGTATCACAAACAGTATGTGCTTGCATGGAAGAGTTACCAGATTGTAATAGCAGCTATTCCCTCAATTGTTGTACAGGAGGAGTTTGCCAGCTCATGCTACAGTTACTAACCACAAAGGGAGGAGAACAATGGAAAAATTGGTAATTTGCAACCCAAATTCATTACACTTCTTAAACCACTTCCCCTTGAACAGGGTATCCGAAGGCAGTGTCTTGGCATGAGTTTAATCAAATTTAAAGTAACACAGGCTAATCTGAGGCCCATTATGTCTGTTAAAAGTTATTTTTTTTCCTTAAGCCCCACTTCCCTTCTAGAAGTCTAGTGGTCATGAAATAAGCAAGCAGTGGTGTCTGCAGCAACTACAGCAGGCACCTTCCATCCCACCCCTCATCCAACCTCTGCTTGCTTCTTCCCCAAAGAATACAACATCAAATTCCAGTAATGAAGCAGCTCTTCCCCCCCACCCCTCCACCCCAAGAGAAATGGTAATGAACAGGACACTGGCTAGGAACAGTGGTAACCATCATATCAGAGAGGCATTTCAAGGTTTTGGCAGACATTTTCAATGCTGGAACCAGAAGTTGAGCGTTTAATGTGATTTGAGGAGTCCAATTTGAAGCAGCAGTCTCCCTCTAAGAAAAATTTTCCTTAGCACAAGGATCCAGTGCTGATATGCATCTGGATTTTCTGATTGTTAAAGGAGGTTTCTGGAAAGTCCCTAAAATCTCTTGTGCATCCCCTTTTTATTTTTATTGTTTTAGTCTCTCTACCCACAGAGCAGGATCTGGTTTCTTTATGCCTTTTTTTTTTTCCTTTTACATCTTAAAATAGTCAGAATCACCATCAGAACTGGTCTTCAGTTTATTTTTTTCTTCCAAGAAGGAAAACTCAATCCCATTAAACCTCTCCAGCACTGGAGTGCCAGGGTGTCCTGTTGGGCACTCACTGCATTCAAGTTAAATCTCTCCTGCTCCAAGGTTCAGTAAGGCATAGTATCCAACTGCTGCTGGTTTGAATGAATCCTAGGCATAAGTTTGCATCCAAGTAATATCAAATTGCCCCCTTTGATTTTACTGTGATTTCTGAAGAGTGTACCTCAAAAGTAGCTTAATTAAGAGTTATGAAGATGTATCTAGGCATACAAAAGACAACATGGCTCTCTTCCACCACTTGATAGCTTAGGCAACTCTTCGTGGTCCACATGAAGTGTTAAAAGGCAGGGCTGGCATGGCTCTGCCAGAAGCCTGAGGACAATTTAAAATACAAAAATTAAACAAACCTTCTGCAACTTGGACCCATCATAGCTCCAGGCTCAGAGCCATTTTGTTTTGGTGGGTTTTTTTGTGCAGAGAGCTCCTCACTGCTTTCCGTGAGAGATCCCCACACAGCAAAGATGCCAAAAATCAGTCTCCTGCAGAACAGGGAAGGTTGTTTCCAGTTCCTTCTCTCAAGCTGCTATCAGTGCAATGGAATTTTCTGCACATGCAGTTTTCCCTCCTCTGAAGTTTCCTTTAGCATTTCAGCTCCAATTTCTGGGATTTCTGTCCTGTTATTTTCCGCCCTAGGCACAACACTATTTGAGCTTCTCCTTTCCTCTCTGGTTCCCTTGCATCCTGCCAGAACATTGCAGGAAGAATTATAGCCAATTCAGTTGCCTGCCTGCCAATTAGAAGTATACTATGTCAGAGTCAAGTGAGTTAATACTAATAAACAATATGACAGCTCTCCAGCCCATTTGACTCCTCTGACAGCTTTCAGCACTTTCAACTTTACTAAAATGAGGTATTAATAGAACAGATATGTTTAAGACAGCACTGGAGTGTCTTCACTGCTTTGAAGAACACTGAACAACAGATTCTTTAACATGCTTCTTTGTGCCAGACACAAAGTTTTGAGGGCTTTTATTCCAGTAGTCCTGTAATAACCATGCTGATGGGAAGATATCCTCTTAACTCACTGTATCTTTTTAATATCTTAGGAATACTTGGGACAGGAACAAGTTCATACTGTTTGTCCAACATCACAAGGTCCCTGGTCTGGATTTGAGTAGCCAGGTCTTTTGTAAAATGTAGTTGTTTAGAAGACAATTTAAGTTTGCCTTAGACAAACACAAGAAGGAAGCCTCTCCTCTAAAGAGTTAGCAATTAAAGACCCTCAACACCATATCGAATATGGTGCCAGGGAAAATTTGTTTGCCTAGAAACACTTATTTGAAAACTACAACATGGGCACAGAGGGCAGTGGCATGCTTCTCAGTGAGGTGCTGGAGCATGAACAGACTACAACTTGGAAGAGACAAGAGATCAGACATATGGTCTCATGAAAAGATAGGTTGCTCAGGGTATTTTTAATACAAGGCAACAATCTGCCATGGTTCATCAGCAAGTTAAAGCTATTCAACATGCACAATATGTAATACTAGTTAGTAGGTGTAGAAACCATTGAATGCTGCAGTTTTCTTTTGCAGGCAAATGACCTTATCCTGCAGCCATTTCTTCAAACAACTGTTTCTACCTTGCAAACATTTGAATGTCTACCCTTAAAATATGAATAGCTTAATACCTGGAGAAAGGCCAACCATAGCTCTAAGCTCTGCAACTGAGGACAAAGTGAGATACCAGCACCCCAAGGCACAAACACCCACCTAAACCAGGGTCCTATAACACAAGAGTCTTTTTTTCAGAGTAAAACTAGGCAAGTTTTAGTGTGTTCTGGAATGAGTAAATAACAAGTGCAAAACCTGATGTGAACAAGGTACAGTACTAAAGGACAGTATGTGTTTGCTGTAAATGACAGATCATTCTTTTCTGCCAAAACTAAACTACAGCAAGTAACCAAGTCAGGGCACCTTGCTGTTCTTTGGCTTTCAGATAAAAAGGAAACAGTTTTTTCTACCCCTATTCTTCTGGAAAGCACAGGAAGCTTCTCCCATTTCTATTCAAGTAGGATGCTAATATTAACTTACTACCAAAAGATCAAAGTTTACCTACAAAAACCTCGTGCCCATCCCTCTAAGTCGTGCCTTTAAAGACCCTTGAATCTTTTTCCACTCAGTATTTCCATGCCAGCTCTTCTGCAGCAATTGTGTCAAGAATTTTCTTCCTTATACATTGCTGAAGCCATCCCTTCAGCTCCTTGGAAGTAGCATGTCCTGTAGTCATACACCCCCAGACATCTCTCCAAGCAGAGCCCAAAGGTTAAGCAAAACATGGCTGTGCTGAAGCATCTAGTAATCTTTTTAAATTAAACCCAAATACACATACTAATTCCATGACAAGTCACACAATCAATATTTCTCCACAATTAATAGAGGGGAGATTCATGTGGTTAACAGATTTCCCTAATAAAATGGACACAGTTGTATTCAATACTACTACATAGATTTCACTTACATTCATGGAAAAAAAAAAGATTCCAAACCATGGTTCTCCCTGGAATAGTTGATACATATTGCAAAAATTCCATTTCATCCCTGCATACATTTTAGGGACTAAAACAAGTCACACTCTAGGTAAAACATGACTGCCTCACTGTGGTTTAAAGCAAAGCTTGCTTTCAGTAGATTGCTATTACTACCAAAATATCAGCCTTTTCTTTCATCCTCCCCCCCCCCCCAAATGTTTTAAAAATTGACATTTTGGGCAGATCAGCAATCCAATGTATTTCTGAACACGTCACAATATTTGTATTGGCTGTGATTTCAGTTAAGATCAACTGATTATTCAGCTTCACCTAGTGCAAACTATTTGTCAGCCAAGTATCTCAAGCATTTCTTGAGGCTTGCATTTCTGCTATATATGGATTTATGGACAGATTTTTTTCCCCAAACTCTCAATAGCTTTGCAAAAAACCTCTGGTTTAACACTGATTGAATACTGGGCATTACATAACCATTTATTCTCCAATGTGTTTCAAACCTGCCTAGCACCTTTATTGCTGCACCTGAGCTTATATTTCCTTCTTAATTTTCTTATAAATTCTCTTCTGTTGAAGCACAGGCTTGCCAAGCTCCAGCTTCACACTTTCTAGAGGATCTGATCAGATAAACAGCAACAAACCAGATTTTATTTTCACAAGAGAATGACATTCTAGTGCTCAGAGCACGAGTTTGCACATCTTCAAACCCATAACTTACTATGTGTAGGCCCCTGGAATCTAGTTCAATTAAACTAGAGATGCTGTTTGACAGACTCTTATTTTCAGATCTTTTACCACAGCCTCTGTGCCATCCTAAGCAGCATACAGTGAAGTCAGTGCTTCTTGAAAGCAAGGACACCATCTTATACAGAGGACACTAGTGCCTTGTGACATACTGAATACTTCATATTTTATGTTGAACCTCAGCAATATAGTTGAGTAACTTCATACATGGTTCCAAAAGAATGATTTACAAAATAACCTGAATTATGTAGGCTATTGGCAATTCATGGGTATGGATTCTGCATGAGGATGTCATCTGGTTACTGGTCACAATATTTACCCAGGCAGATGAACAGCTATAGCTACTGGCTGTCAGAGTGCTGATAGATTACTACTGGTAGATTACCTCTGCTGATATACAGGCCATGTTGCCCAAAGAAAAAGTTATTTAATCAACTTTCATATGACATCTATATTAATGAGACAGAGAGGTCTTATTTCTTCTGTTATTATCACAGTTTCTAGTAGTTGTTTCAGACATTGGCCCCACTGCACCAACAGACAGGATTTTGTGCTTTTTTCTGTTGGGGGGATGAGTTTGTGAATCTATGTTTTTGTTCAGTTTTGGAATGTAAGTTTCCTTTGGAAGGGAGAATCCAAACCAAGCAAAACTGATGCAGAAACAGTGAACATTTATTTTGGGCATTTCTGTTCAAACTTTTGCAGCTGTATCTAAGGCAGGAGCCTTGAAAAGAGGCTTGCCTGTGCTGAAGCCATGACACTCAGCACAGAAGCACCCTCCTGAGCAGTTGTGCCCAGGGACACCCAGGCATAAGACCTCTCCAGAATATTCCCTACCATTCACCCACACATCTTCATCTCAAAAAAACCCATAACTCCCTGCACAAGCCAACAGAAATTCATCAATGTGTTCCTGTGTGCTACCAAGAACTTGGTCCTAAACCTAAGCCCACAGTTGATTTCACCACCACTCCACCTTCCAGCTTCTTCCCAGTTAAAACACAGTGCTAAGGACTGAGGTTCTGTGCCAAAGAAACTTTTCAAGTTGGCAAATGCTTAATGTCCAGAAAGGTGGAGAGGCACGACAAGCTTGACAGCAGAACAACAAATTGCAGTTGAGAAGATGAATTAGAAAGCTACACTGCATATGGCAATCATCTGCTTTAAAGGACATTTCACAAGAGGCAGGAAAAGTATTGATACAGATTGTGAATATATTTGTTACCTGACCACTAAATACTACTAGGGCCATTTAGTTCATATCTTTTTTTTTTTTTTTTTAATCTTAGGTCACAAAATTATACTCAGGGTAATTTTCCCTGAAAAAGTAGTTTTTTGTTTGGTTGGATCTTTTTTCCTGAATGGTAAATAAAAGCAACTACAAATTTAATATTAATTACATCATCAGTTTCCAGACTTCCCAAAGGACTTTTCCCTTTTGCCAAAATGTTAGTTGGAAAAAACTAAGTTTCAAAAGAAGCAGCTTTTAAACTGACCATGTACTTATCCAACACTAAGTTATGCAAGTTATTAGGCAAGTATTTTAACTAGCTTAACTCACCTTACCCCACTGTTTGGTTCTATCCATACTGCTTTTAAAATGTGAATGTAAAATGCTTCAGAATGTATTTATGTACCTTTCGCACTGAGAAAATATTTTTCCTCACTTATTTCCCCTTACCAAAATAGAGATAAAAATTTAATAAATAAGCAGGGAGTAATAGACACATTCATATATGTTTTTAGTGGTCAAGCCTGTTTGCTAGCAGCAGACATCAGTTGCCCTATTCTCCCCTATTCTCGATGGTCCCAAATGTCACTGTCAGAGCTCTCGGGGAGTTTCCGAGTTACAAAGCGTCAGCACAACACCCAAACCGCGGCTGCAACGACTCGTCTGTGCCTCCTAGCTTCATGTCTCGGTGTCACATCGCTTGACGAGACCGTGTGTTTGCCTTTTAGCGAGGGGATTCTTGCCTTCTGCGAGGCGACAAGCCGGAGCAGTGCGGTGAGCTCAGCTGGCTGAGGACCACCCCCTTCTCCTCCATTACATTGCCCTCCCCGTGCCTACAGGCTTATTCGATTATTGATTTTTATTTTTTAATTACCAAGATGCTTCTTTCCAAGCTAGAAAAACCTCTTGCATAGTGCTGATGAGCCCCAGAAGGAAATTCCCTACCACTGTCAATGCCAGACCAAGAGAGCCCCACTCCAAAGGGGTGCTTCACAGTCTCCTCTTCCACGGCTTTTTGCACTCCAGACAGGTCCAGAGATACAGATAGGAATGGCAGATTTTAAATGCACTTGATTTAAAGTAACCTAAAGCAGGAAAGCTGTGTTCCTTAACAGAATGGACAAGAAATCCAGAAAGACAAAACCAAATCTCAACAGTTTACTGGTGCAAGTTCCCACACTTTGCTGCATTTATAAATCCTGTTCAGCAAAATGATGTAATCTGTCTTTGGCTCAGCAATTATCTTCAAAATTCCACTCAAAAGAGATTTAAACCCTCAAGAAAAACAGATGCCATTATAGAAAAGTCAGAAAGGACAAGACTTTCACAGCAAGTCAATCTTGGAAGTGCCACTTCAGAGGCAGGCTGACTGTAGAACAAGTAACCAAGGGATGTAATGCAATTTATCACATCTAAGACAGAAAACAGCAACCACAGGCAAATCTGAAGTTACTGCTTTTGCAGCTTTCACATATGCATTTTTTAAACTAAGTTTAGATTTGTTTTCCCCTTTGTTCAAAACACCAAGAGACCCAAACCTCACCTTACACAGCACTGTAGCAGCCAATAGCATTTCAGTTGTTAAAATGCAGCATAATAAAGTAGTGTGTGACAGCCAAAACATGAAAGGTAGCTTTCAAAAGTTCTAATTCTTCTTTAACAAGTGCAACGATTGGTTCCCTTTGCAACAGCGTTTATTCACCGAGTTAGACCCTGGAGAAGGCAACCTTGGTGTGCTTTAATAATTAGTAAGCAGAACGTACTTCCCCATCACTGAACTGGTATCAGCTGCGAGTTGTGCCAAGCCACAAGTACCACTGCAGCCTTACATGCTCCCAGGAAGGACAGTCTGCCCACAAGAGGGAGATAGCAGACCAGCGATGCAAAAGCCTTTTGCTCGGTTCCAGGTGTACACTGCTAGGCAGGTGCAGTCCCTGCTCGGAGAGGTGTCCCTCCCTCCTCTACTTGCAGCCTACAAAAGATCCTACGGGGGGTGGAAGAGGAAGAGCAGAAGGGGGTTAAGGATGTAAAGAAGCACTTCAGAGAGTAGAAGTCCCCCCTGGACAACTTGCTTGCTTCAAACCTCTGAAAATGGGCAAAAACTCAAGCGGATACAAAAATAATCTCAAAACATCTGGTTATGTTTCAGATGCTTCTTGGATTGCTTGGTCTAGCAAAAGCAATTGTGATTATGTTAGAGGCAAAAAGGAGGTGTTTGAGCTACAGCTGGTGAAAATAATCTGCAGCAATAGCCCAAAGAGGAGGCCTGATCTGCATCAGGGTTGTTTATAAAGAGTGTTTAAGTGAAAGATACATTGGAATAAACATTTATTTTTTAGTGTTCCCTTACTGGGCTGTAACAGAAACTGTCTGTGTTCCATAGGTGAGACTAGGGACACTTATTGACATTGCATAATATATGATGGGAAGTACTTTGTCACAAACAACCTGCTTGGATCTTGTTCTTTAAATAATGATATTTTGGTGGTGACTTGAAGGCCTTGACATGCTCCTGGCAGCCAGCAAAACTCAGGTTCCCATGCCTCAAGGAACACCCATGTCATATCTGCAGCACAGACCTGATGAGAGAGAGTGTCAGATGCTGCATCCTGACCACCCACTCAGGACCAACAGCCCAAGGAAGGGTTCAGCTTGAGTGCTCATTTCTACAGCCTAATCACACAGATGAACACAAACCCCAGCACAGCCTCCCCACAGCCTGGCAGGCTCATTAGAAAATGCTGGTTTGAGTTCTCACATCAGCACAGCACTCCCCAGCATCAGGAACAAGCTGCTTTAATTTCTAAGGTACAAGCACAAGGTCTGTTCTCCAAATCTCATTTTCAGTCCAGATCACTTCCCTCTAGCAATGAGCCAGACAGCAGCATGGATCTTGTTGCATGGAAAATGGGGTGAACCTAACAGCACACACCTCTACAAGTAAGTCCTTGGCAGCAACACACTGTAACCCATCCCAGAGGGAGAGAGCAAGAGAATAAAGCAGAAAATAAAACAACTGAAGTTCAAGGAGGAAAAAAAATGTTCATTTCAGTGGCGAGTTTTAATCCTAACTTTTTTCAAGAGGTGTTTAATCACTACTATTTTTTCATCTGTAAGCATGCTTGCAGAATTCCCTGGCATTCCCTGCAGTTTTCAGAAGCAAGTGCTTTCAGGATGAGCACCATTCCTCACCTACACAGAAAAATGTGCTTGTAAGTAAAAAAAGAAACAAAAAATAAACATGCAGAGGAGGCTGATATATGACCAGATACCAACATATCTTTTTACTCCTCCTGGAATGGAAGGTATCATTAGTCTTCTATTCTAGTTAGTGTCCAGTTTCTGCCTATTTTGAGTGCACTAAAAAAACCAACTCTAACTTAGAGTGGTCACACTTACTCTCATCAGTTTTAAGTTAACATCTGCACCATAGAAACCCCAGTGACACTGCATCAGTGCTCTGGAGAAGAGATCACTACACTTACTACAAATAATTCACTTGGAGATAGGTACTTTTGTGTAAATAAAGGATATCATGAAGTTACAGGACTCATTTTCTCAAGTTTCCTTACCAGGTGCTCTCCTTCAACCTACATGTCTCACCCTAAGCCTGGATTTCCCCCTTCTTCTAGGCAGATCCTCATGCTCCAGCCCTGCAAGCATCCTGGCAGCAGCTGCACAGCAACTGAAGCACCACCAAGAGGTGATGGATTTTCTGACTGCCAAGGGTACGAGATGTATGCATCCAGCCCAGGACCATTTTGTGTGAGCTTTCAGGGGTTTTTGTGGGTGTATGCATTTTGTTTTTTTCTTTTTTCTTCTTTTTAGTTTGTTTTATTTCATCTGAGAGTCTAGATATGTCCAAACCAAAGGAACAGCAAGAAGCCAGAAGTTTCCACTTGCCTAAAAACTGCTTTTCATTTTGCAGAGACATAAATTAACTACAGGAAATATAAAATCCTGCTGCTGGGGCGAGTGGAAATTTCTGTCTTTTCCCTTCCACCCACCATAGTCAACATGCACATGGGCAAAGAAATAGCAGATGATGGAAACTCATATGAGCATTCTATATATTAGTAAGAGAGGGGCAACCATAAGACACAGCCATCCCAGGTTACAAGCATCACAGTTGCATCTTACACAGACCATATGCCTTCAAGCAGAAATTCAGGCAGAGAACACAGCAGGAGACACCACTTCTACTGCATTGGTTTCATGTGGGAAGTTCTCAGAATGATTAAAGTTTCACAATTACTATGACTAATGTTGCGTTACAGTGAAAAATGGCAAAACAGATCAAGAGTTAAGTTGTCCACATTCAGTACATCATCCAAAACCCAACTCAACAAACCACAACAATTGGTAAAACCTGCCAGGGATTATGCAGTGTAACTAGTGGAAGTCACCTGAAATCTTAAATAAAATTAAATTAATGGAATTAAGTCAAAACTGAGACAAGCTACTAGCCAATTCCAGCTTCTCTGAGAGAAGCCTTCTCTTCTGGGAGGCATTGACTTTTTTTCTGCCATGGAGACAAGTTTGTATTTTTGAAGGCAGGCAGAACCTCCAGATCTTAACTACCAGCCAGTTCCCCTTCACTTGAGGTGTCCCTCCTGCCAGGTCACTCAGCAGCCAGCCTGACCACTGCTGTCCTGGTACCAAGAAAGGCAGAATTTTCCTCACCCCAGAGACAAGACATGCCTGCAGCAAGGCTCACGAAGGCTTTACCTTTCCAGACCACAAGCTACTCATTAGAAAATCATTAGTTCAGTACATTAGTGAGCACCAAGATCACACTGAAACCAGCTGCCCCTTTAGAGACTGAGCCACAGGGCAACCCCCAACAGCCAAGCTGCAGGTTCTTCTTGCCATTGCACCACAGAGTACGACCAGTCCATCCCAGAAGGAGACAGTAAAATCAATTTCACCAGCCCACAGCACCTCACACCTCCCAGCCCAGGACCCCTTCCAGACTTACCTGCAAACTCCAGGCTAGATGCTCCAGAGATCAAGGACAGACTCACTATTACTCTGCACATCCCAAATATACCTGCAGCTCCCTCTCTTCCCCACAGGTGATTTAGCCTCCCACACAAACAGTTGGCTCTGCCTGCTCCTAAGTCCCCACCTGTGTCCACCCAAACTAGCTTCACCTGCCTGCTCTCCCCACAGAAGCAGGTGAAGCATGAGGAGAATCTGTGCCAGCTGGGTGTCTGCAGCCCAGTTGCTTCAGGGCCACAAGGCCTTTTGTAATGGATCAGAAGCTTCCCAGCTTGCAAGCCAGTCCCTGTATAAATAATATATTTATCAGAAATACAAACAAACAGGCAGATCTTACTCATGAGCTGCTAAATGTTCTGTTTTCCTTTCTGAATGTCCTGTTGGGCTTCTTCAGCCTTTGCCATATTCAGGCAGTGGGGTTTTTCAGGTTGCCTGTGAAAAATAAGTAACTCTTCCCATAATTACCTACAGAACTTGAGCCTTGCATGACACTACAAGGAGAACTTAATGTTCAGAGAGCTCAAGTGCTGCTCTATCTTGCTTTAGCCTCCACCAAGTGTAAGGATCAGAGAAGCCCACAGCCCACGAGAGAGAGAGAGAAATGGATTGTTGTGTCATTAATTTTAAATTAATTAATTTGTCCAAAAATGAAGAGATCATTGACAAAATCTGCTGGGGTTTTGAGGTTGAGAGAGGTCATTAATGCAGAGCAAAATGGACATACCTCATGGAACAAAGTAGACAGCTGGGAGCAATGGCAGTTGAATAAAGCTGGTTGGGACACAGTCAAAGTCATAGTCAAGGGACTAATAATAACTTCTGCCAAAAGTATTCATCAGGAAAAAATAGCTAAAGAAGGACTTGGATCACCATTGTAACTCTAGATAATGAAAGTGTTTTTCAGGCCTATCAAAATGGGTAGTTTCAGTGCAGGTAGAAAAACCAGCAACACATTGCATAGGCTCTTCTGCAAGTCTGTACATTATACTGTACTACTTACACTGCCCCTGTCATCAAGCCATACAGGCACAAAGTCCATCCAGAGAAGGAAAGCTACCTAGGAAGAAGAGAGGGGTTTTATAACCTATCAAAGGAGAAACCACTGCCTAACAATACCTATCAGCTTAACCACTGCCTGGGGATAATAACTATTTAAGCTGGGAATAGGTTTTGGCTCAAGAACAGATACTCATAAAATTATTATACTTGTTTAATTTGGTAATTAAAAGATAGCTACAAAGTACTGAGAAGCAAGGGGACTGCAAGAGTCTCCCAACAAAAGAAGCAACACCAGTTGCTACAGACACACAAAAACCTCCCCAAAATATCACCAACTGTTTTTGAGATAAACCCTGGTGCCATCCTAAAAGGTCTCAGTGAAGGGATTGTCTATAATTAAGGAACAGGATTCAGGAGGCCCCTTCCAATACTATATGGCTGAGTCTGGTAATTACATATCACAGAGGAATTATTGGCATTGATGGACTGACTGAGGCAGTTAATTATTTTACTAGGATTAAGAAACAGTAATGTATTTTTGTAGTGCAGCAAGACTGAGAGGGGAAAGGAAAAGGCAAGAAAAAAGCACAGATAGTCATCTCCTGGAGGATGTTCACTCATATCCATGGCACCATCTCAGTCAGTTCCTTGAAAGAGAGGGCTCAGAGACATGTTGAGATTGTGGCACTAAAAGTACATTATTACAGCTGTGCCATCCATAAAGGAGGGTGGAGGGGGGAAGCCTGCACTGGCTTGAAATCTGAATTGAAGTGAGCTGTGTGATCATATGGGATGCACATTTAAGTCCCAACACACTGCTATTTGTTCTCCACTGACTCAAGGCTGCAGCCAGCCAACATCCACCTCTGGGAAGCTATCACTGGGAATGGACTTCCCCTGCTCCTATCAATGATGAGATATGATAAACTTAGAATCATATAATGTTTTGGGTTGGAATGGGACCTTTAAAGGTCATCTAGTCCAACCCTCACATTCAATATGAGCAACATAAGCTAACACTTCAGCTAACAAGGACTGCCTGTCTATGGATCCTTTGCTGTGGTGCCCAGGAATAAAATGAGCAGTGTCAGCTTGGGAGCAGAAAGGGTGCAGATGAATGCAAAAGACAGAAGGACAAATGTGAGTGGAAAAGCACTGGTGGCTCCAGGAGGAGATCCCTGAGAAGCCTTGTGGCTTCTCTGTTTACAAAAGCAACTGCTCTAACCAGTCATATAACCTTGGGCTTTAAAGCCCACAGTGTCCAAATCCTTGATATCACAATGGTGGGTGCAGTGGGAGAACCTGGCTTTGGGTTTATTCTTATCTCCTCAGGGAATTTTTGATGTAGACAGAAATAAAGGCATCTGGAAGATGCTGTTAAACACTATGAGAAATACTGGAACTCCACTGTGCATCACTCAGACTGGCTCCCTTGTTTAATCTCAGTTTCCAAAGACATAGAAATCCAAAACAGCTAAAGTCAGACTCTCTGAAGAGGAAATTATTTTGTCCACAGATCTAAGCCTCTGCAAAGGGTCTCTGTGTGATTTAACAAAAAACATATATGTTTCTGCTTGTCTTCTTTCCACCTGCCTAAGTGTGGTGGGTTTTTTGTACTTTTAAATAAATTATTTCAATGACATTTACTGTGTGGACTATCACCAGCAGTGATGCAGTACCTTAATATGTATTACTTCACTTCACTTGCAAATCTTTTTAACATCTATGGGGCAGAGTCAGGCTGGAGACAAGTGTGAGAACATTCAGTCTCATGTTTTCCTCCTGCCTGGGACTGAGTATTCACATGGCTTTTTCAGGCAGAGCAAGACACTTTTGTGCAATAGGGCTGAGGGGTTTACAGGCATTTTTGCAGCTGGCAACTAAAAAAAAAAAAAAGAGTTTTTCTCTTGTTACCTAGAGAAAACTAAAGACAGGGGAAAAAAAAAAGCATTCACATGCCAAGATAGCAAACAATATAAGTTTATTAACAGACCTGAGCATTTACTGATGGTTTAGTCCCTGAGCCTTTGTACCTCTCCCAATCTCACAGTTGTCTCTAGCACCAATGTTTGTCTGGCATGTGGCATGGTGACCAGAGCAGCAAAGATCCACAGTGCAGCAGGTGGAAGGGAAATGCTGAGCCCTGCTCACCGGTGGACCATCTCACATCAGCCTTCCTCAGCATTTGGAAGTGTCAGGTACATTCCTGTCTCTGCCACCAGACCCAGAGATGCACCAGTGGGAAGCTGAGACAGGAGCACAGCATAGTGCTGCTGTCATGAGCCCGTGGGTGACAAAAGCCTCTCCAGATGAGTCAAAGTCCACCTGGTTTTCTCCCACTTTATGGGTCCATTTCATGTTTACTGAATGTCAGATTGATCATCCTCTTCCCCATACCTGTCTGCTTTGGTAGCAGAGCTCTGGGGAAAAGGAAAAAGCTGGTTCCCTCCAGGACATCAGCTGGGCTCCCCTGATGATCATGTCACCTCTTAAAAGTGACATTTGCATGCTCAGCTACACACATAGTCACTGTAGTGCTAGATCAGCCCACAACAAACTCCTTCAGTAGCTGAGTATACCAGGCAGCAGTTAAGCATTTATTACTGGGGCTGGGGGGGATTATTCAGAAACACACTTGAAAATCTGGTTATCAAGGTAGAGCACAGCAGGTGCCAGGTTTGCACCCTGCTCCAGCATTGACCCTGCAAATTGGTCACTGTGGGAGATGAACTTTCACCCAACACCAATTGCAGGTACCACCTCTGACCACCAGACAGTCAAGGATTTACCAGAAGGAGAGAGAAACAATGAAGAAAAGAAGAGGGGAGAAGCAGATGAGGAGAATGTAGCATCTCAAGAGATCTTTTTAAGTTCTTCATGACTAAATAATTATTAATTTGGTTATGAAGAACTCTTTGACCCTTCACCCACAACCAGAAGCCACTGTGCAGCAGGAACCATTTGTGAAACTGCTCTGTAGAAGACTAACATAGGTTCAATAAGTCTGATGTGCATATGTGCATGTTTCACCTTTCCCACTGCCCCAAAACAAACTGAAAATTAAGCATTGAATTTATTGAAGAATCTTTACTCTTTTTTTTTTTTCAATTTAAATCATACTTCTGAAATACAAGTGAAAAAGCACCTCACAAAGAAATATGTTGCTAATGTCTACAAAATAGTCTAAATAATAATGCACTTACATCATTTACACAATTTACCTTCACAATAAAATAGTAGAGCTTAGATCAATATTTACATATTGACAGAGAACACGGTCATGCAGCCATCTGCTTCTGGGGCTGTCTCCTGCTGCAGTACCTCTGGGATACTGCAGCCTGCAGACAAATCCTTCTGCAGGGAGAAAACCCTGCCCAAGTCTTTCTAGGTGCAGAGACTTGCCCATAGGGTGCCAAAGAGACCAAAATGGTGTCAAATATTTGCTTTTTCATCTTGAAGCTGCCACTGTAGCTCACATCGATGAGTTATTTAAGGAATTCCCTGATACAGAATTTTGCTTCACTATATTAGGCACTTTATAATAAAGGTATTTATTATGGCTTATGTAAAAAAAGTACACTTTCCTCAGGATGTGCTCATCAGAGTCAGTAGGAGAAAGAAACATGTTCAAGAGAACACTTTGAGCCAGTGTCTTGGGCTAGCCTGCATTAGAAATTTAGATCATATTTCTTAACATCCATCCTGAAGGTAGCACTGATCTTTCCAGCAAGTCAAGCAATCAGTGTATTTTAAAGCTTAGTATATCTCACTTTTCCCCAAAATTATTGGTAACTAGAACTTTCTTTCTGACAATAAGTTAACTACTTAAAACCATGCTGTTGCATGTGCCATTGTGTGACATATCCCACATATGATTGTCTTAAAAGAGTACACCATAGGTTGAGGGATTATTTACATATCTTAACATGTAGAAAATAAAGTTGTAGCTTACCAAATAATAAATATAGATCAACAGTACAATACTGAAATAAAATAAATTAGAATGATTCTCTGGGTGTTGAATTCCCTCCCTTAAGGCCTGAGCCAGAGACCATAAGAAAAATAAACAAACCAACCAGTGATGTTTTTTCAAAAATCTCAAAAAGGTTTTGGATAGGGTTCCTTTTTAGACACTGGCTGTTTGGAAGAAGATGCTTAGCTAAGCTGACAGGTATTTGAAATATATATGATCAAACAGCAAAACTTACCTCTAAAAGGAGTCTTTTGGGTAAAACAATTTAGACAATTAATACTGAGTTTATTAGGAAGAATATAGTTTTTGCAGATTGTCTCAACATTAAATCAGCAGCAAGAAAATAGGCATACAGTTAAGAACACAACGTATTTGTGAGGCAAATACGTGTTAGTGCACATGATTTTCCAAAACCCTTCACTCATCAGCTACATTTGTGCATATTTCAGAACGATTCTAACTAGACAGTTAATAAAAGTCTTCTCATGACTATTGCTAAGTTTGCCATTAAAAAAAAAATAACTGAAAAACTGGAGTAACTTACTCAAGAATGATGCCAAACTTCAGCTCCAAATATATCAGAACACTGACAAAATTGGAATCCAAGTAAAAAAAATCTTAAAACTTAGGTCTATCAAACTTCAAAACAAAACAAAAACCCCACAAAATGATTAAAAGCAGTGAATCTGCTCTCAGAATTGCACGCTCACCAGGTTTGTAAACTCATGAAGTCAGCGATGCACTGTTCACTATGTGTAGATGATCTACACAAAGCAGTGCAGGTGCTTTGCCTGTGATTTACTTCGTCTCCTTTTCTTTTTAATTAACTTTGTGTCTCCTTTTTCTCTTCCTTGAGGATGAAGCATTTGAAGAAATTCAGTAGCTAAAAAGTCTGTCTTGCAGGAAAACATCTGGGTTTACATGGAAGGTGGGGTGACAGGTGTCCAGGTGGATGCCAGCCTGGCATGTGAGGAGGCATCATACTGGCTGTCGGGCAGGTCCGTGGGTGCCCCACTGTCATACAGGGGGGAGGCAGAGGAGGTGGCAGTGACTGGGTGTGGAAGGGCTGTGTAATGAGCTGGAGAGCCACGTAAAAACTGGGAGCTCAGGCCATTGGACATCCCACTTGACTGAGACACCGGCGTGATGGTGTTGTTGCTCACAGACCATAAGTTAGGATACTGACTGAAAGAGGGAAAGGAAGAAAGAAAACAGGTTATTAGTGACTCCAGTGCCTGCTGGCAGTTGCTCAGGTCACAACACAGCTCCTGGGCTGGGACTATTTGCAAGGGACAGTGAAGTTCCCAACTACTGTGAGATGGGAAAGACCCCTAGGTAGAATTTGTGTTCATAGCACCCCATCAATAAATCCAACCTCCCTCTTTTTCAACAGCAGTTTTAAGTGAAGCTGAGGAATAAACAAGCTGGCTGAAAAATGCAGAAGTTTGAGAGCTGATTCCTGAGCCATGCCATCCATCCCCTTGCCTCGTGGGAAAGGCACATGATAGAGGTGACTGGACACAGCAGCTATTGGAACCAGGCATGTTTGAAGCCACTGCACAAGCCCTAACCCCCCTTTGGTTCTGCTGTACTCAGAGGAACAAATGCCTCCAGACAAGAATTCAGCCCTCCTTGGTCATCATCTCATGTTAGTAAAGAGACAGATTGATGGCTCCAGATTGCATAGATACTACAGAAATGAAGGAGGAAAGTCTTGTCAGGACACTACAGTCTCCAAACTCTTAAGTATGTATGCACACACACACACACAACTGAAAAAACAAGGTAATGAAGTTTAAAAAAAGAAAAATACAATGAGAAAAAGGTTGGTTTGTTGTACAATACTATACAGCACTTTCTACATACTGATCCCAAGTAGCTTAACAAGAAAGGTAAGATATTCTTACTTCACAAAGAGGGGTTTAGAAAAAAAGGGGTGGCAAGAAATGCCTTCCCTGAGGTCTAGTCTATTAGCTCCAGTTCTCCTGGTTTTATCTACTGGATAACTCAGTGCAGCAACTGAAACTCAGATGTTGCAACTTTCTAAATATGTACCTTGGGGGTCAGACATAGATCAAGGACTAAAACTTAGTTTACTAATACAGTTTTCTTATACTGAATGGTAGTACATTGATTAAAAGCCAAGTATCCATGTTTTCCACAAATGGGAGTAGTAGATTAAATTGCTCTGTGGTTAATAGCAAAGATGTTGACATCTTATCTCTTTGAATTTTCAAGTGTAGCTGCAAGGCACTGATTGTAAACTCAATCTCTGCTAAAGGATCCAAAAATTCAATTAGAGTAATAAATACAAAACAGTTACTGGCTAAAATGAAACCAAAGTAAACTTTTTACACACCATTTTTTTTAATCAGAAACTAAAAGAATCCTCAAATTCAACGAATGTTAGTCTAAATGATCTGCAGTTCTTAATCTAACAAATATTGCTGTCACAAATACCTACATTTCCAAAAACAATTTTTAAAAAAGACTGTTTCTTTATTTGTGAATAAACCTTCTCAGTGCCCCACCAGATAGTTAGTGACTGCTATGTGGCCATAAGCATTTCTGATTTGCTGGTAACACTTTGCCACCTCTTTCAGCCTTCTCTGTACCAATACACTGATTTGAGGACTGCTGAGGGCTGGACTCCTACCTGGAGCTGGTAGCTGTGCCAGTGCTGTGGCTCATGGGCAGCATTGCTGTGTGTGTGGGAACTCCCAGAGAAGGCCAGTTGTCATGGGACTGCAGCATGGAAAGGCAGGCAGAGGAGTTATCGGCATAGGCTGCTGAGAAAACAAGCCCTTAACTCACTAGAATCAGACTTTAAAATGATCTTGTATTCAAATTCAATGTACAGCTTTCAACTGATGCTCTACATTACTGCCTTGCAACAAAACAACGCAAGCTAAACCAAATGAACAAACAAAAAAGATACCCAAACAAAATGACACACACAGAAAAACTGTCAGCTGCTACTTATGTCAAACTTACCCTTTCACTGTCTTTGCCCCTGCTCTGTTGTTTTGCTCAACTTACAACTGTAAAGTCTTATTTCTGTGAAGGATCCATGGCCAAAAAGCTGTCTCCAAATCAGCTGCTATTTCACAGATTCACAGATATTAGGGGTTGGAAGGGAGCTAGAAGATCATCTAGTCCAACCCCCCTACCTGAGCAGGATCACCTAGACTAAGTCACCCAGGAACAGATCCAGGTGGGTCTTAAGTGTCTCCAGAGCAGGAGACTCCACAACCTCCCTGGGCAGCCCGTTCCAGAGCTCTGGCACCCTCACTGAGAATAAAAGTTCATTCAAAATTTCAGCTCATGTTTCCTTACTTGGTCAGTGGGAAGAAGCAGGATCCTTATTTACAGTGACCCACTCTCTCTTCCAGGGCACCTCCTTTATCTCCATCATTTACACTGGTAGTAACAGTTTGGCAGTCCTGGATGACAAGCATGCTCACTCAGTTTTGAGCCAAGCATGCCACCTAGGCCTCTGAAGTCTGTCTTGGGCACCATTAGGATTAAACTGTGGCTTAAATTGCTCAGGTTGTGATCAAAACTGGCTGGCCAACACAGCAGAAGCAGTAGAAGTCATAAAGGGAATACTACACAACCATTTGTAGTGAGAAAGAAGTTGCTGTGGTATCTGGCTAAGGGCAGGAGAAGAGGGCTCTTGATGAGGACCAGGGAACAAGAAGGAAAACTGGAGTTGTTTTGTTCTTTTATTCCATTGTGCTAGGCTTACATAAAATTTCCAAAATTCAAGGGAAATCCCCAGAAAGCTACTTCTCCACTTTTAAATTAACTACACAGCTACATGCCAGGTTGGTCAGGCTGTGTCTGGAAGCCTGTGTATTACTTCACAATGCATAATATTAACTATTAATTGGAACCTCCAATATCCATATCAGCTGAAGATAAAAAAAAATTTTAACAGACTTTTGCCACAAGAATTAAAAGAAAAAATTTAAAGAAAAAAAATTACTGTTAAAAATGCTCTTCTCTCCCTTAAGTACCTATGGATTAGGACACCAAGACTCAAGCTATTTGTGTATTTTTGAGCACAACTTTTAAATAGCTCTGTGTTTTGCTCAGCTCCATATTGGTTTTATGTATCCAGCTGTGAAACAAATTGAGAACAACCTTAATGCACTGTTAACAGGCAAGTAAAAGTGACAGAATCAGGCCCTCTATTATCACATGTTAATAATAAGTGATACCAACAGAACTAGATATATACTACTCCGTTTCATTGTATTACCTGCAACTAAGGATTAAAATTCTCACTTTCAAAAATCAAAAATCAAAACAAAAGTCAAACTCACTGGTTACAAGAAGTCAAGAGCACAAGACAAATCCAGCACAATATAAACAATTAGTAGAGGCAGTTTTACACCCTCTTAGTTTTTCCACCATGAAGAGACTGAGGACACATACTGTCCTGATCTCTTTGCAATGCTGGCCCCAAACCCTCTTCACAATCTGAGGTAGAGAGTGCCCTCAGTTTCTACATCATCACTCAAGATGCCCATTGATAAAATAAAAATAAAAGCTCGTGTCCCTCAGCTCCTTCCCCATCATTTTACAGAGCTGCAATGTCAGACTTACTTGGTGAGTTGTTTCTGTGGGTGTATGGGCTGGGGTAGGGGGTAGCACGGTGGTTCCTCAGTGCTGAGTACCTTTCACAGCTGTGAGCAGGGGACAGGGACAGAGGGGCTCCAAACTGAGGGTGAGGGTTGGCAGGTGGGCACAGAGTCCCAGTCCCAGGAATGAGCCAACTACCTACTGTGGGGAAGCAAGAGGTTTGTAAAACAGGGATGTCATGCAGCCAGGCAGGGAAAGAATAAGAGCAACAGGATATATAATTGGTCAGCGAGGAAATGCACACTCAGAAAAGGAAGCAGACTATGAACATGGCTGAAAAATCTGGATCTTTACAACTTTCCTAGGTGATTTTATGAAGAAAAACATAGATTACAGCTTAGGAAAAGCCCCATGTCAAGATAAAATTAATTTTGTAATTACCATTTAATTGAAATCACAGTAAGGAATACTGTAATGATTAAACACTCCCTTACATAGGTAGTGTGTTCTGAGTAATGACTAGCCTAATCTTAAAAAAAGCTTAAAATAGGTTTTTTGGGGATCATAATTTATATCTAACATCTGATGTTTCTCAGACTGTTATGAAGAACTCTTACAAATGAAGTATTTTCACCAAAACAAATAATTCCTATTGCAACTCAACTTCCCCCTTTATAGGCTGCAGGCATTTTTTGGCAATAATCTGTTAAGAGATCAATAATTAAAACACTAAGGTTTTTCACTAATCTGAAAAAAACTTCATGAGAAAATGACTTTTTCTTAACGTGCCCAAAACATAAGTGCCATTTCAACAATTTTATGCTGTATTTTGAAATAAACTTTTGTCTCCATATCCATATGGATATTGCTGTCCGTGTATAGAAAGGTTTTTGAACGTGAAGGCAACTGCAAGATTCTATTAAAGGATTTTGAATTCAATACAGAAAAGGCAACCACACACATGTAGATCATAATGTTTATACAATCATAAACCTAATGAACCACAATCATAAGGGCTGGTAATATTATTCTCCCTATGAACTAGCAAGTCAGCCAGCAAACACTGCTCTCAAA
Organism: Ceyx melanurus; assembly: GCA_024611195.1. Taxonomy (NCBI): domain Eukaryota; kingdom Metazoa; phylum Chordata; class Aves; order Coraciiformes; family Alcedinidae; genus Ceyx; species Ceyx melanurus. The sequence continues at coordinate 38,679 of JANHGL010019622.1, forward strand.
GTTTTGCTTAAGAGAGGAGATGAAAGAAATCAAAATTATGTTCATGATGCAGAATGAAAGGAAACGTACACTGTGAATACCCAGACTGTTGATTATCTCCCACTTCCTCCATCATGTCTTTGTGATCACTTCTATAAAATAAACCATGTTTCATTAGTTAAGAATATGCTTTTATGAATCAATGTAAAAAATCCACACTTTAAAATTAAGAACTCTCACCTTTCTTTTGCATCAAGAAATGCCTTTGCAAACGGATTGTATTTAATTTTTAAAGCCGTGATCTAAAAACAACAACAAATATCTTTATTTGCAAGTATTACCATTCATTAGCATAAAGACATTAGGATTTTAATTTGGACTATCCATTGAATTAGTCACTGATTTTTGAAGAAATAAGATTATGCCCATAATACCAACCTATGGGCATCACATAGCCCCTAAACTCTGAAGCATTAGCAGATGGCTAGGAACTAGTTTCTCTGCCAAATTCTAAGAGACTGAATTGCCTGGGTTTATTGATCAGCTAAGGAAAGGGCTAAGGAAGGCAGTACACTAAGGAGTTACAAAAAGCTTCACATTTCAAACCAGAGGAGAATGGGCATAAAAAACAAACAAACCCCACCAAACTCAAAAAGATTGGCAATCTGCAGATTCATGACACACTGTAGTTGAAAATGACACCTGTATTTCTTACACTTGTTTTCCCCACAGTTTAAGAATTAATCTCCTACGTTGAATTTGCAGTACATAGAGTCACTGATCAGAAGTGGCTACACACCCATTGGGCTTTTACATACACTACTTTCATTTTTCACATTTAGCTTCAAGACAAGCACAGAAAGAACTGAAAAACACAATATGCGATCCATTCATTTGCTCTGTAACATGCACTTTGCCACTTGAAACCTCCTGTTTCTTGCATCCTTTCTTCCCTGCTGTGCATACCTCCTCATTCTGGTAGGCCGTCACAGCTATAAACTGGGTCTCTGGGAAGGAATGGCTGGTGATCATCCGTTGTGGGCCACCCACTCGCACGATATGAATCCTTGGCTCATACTTGTGCAGGGAGTTTAACATGATCTGTGAGCAAATGGACAGAGCAGGTAAGCAGTGACAGAGCGGCTGCAGATGCTGGGAGGTGCAGAAAGAACTCAGATTTAAAAGTGTCTAATGATCCATCTTTCCAGCAGAGTAGAAAGAGGCAGCAGATATAAATAAACCCTAAACCTGGAGCTGTAGAGAAAAGGAATGGAACACTACAGTCAGACACCCCAACTTTTTGCCTAGTCATCCTCATCCCTGTTACTTGACAGCACAGCAAACACGTTGGTGATAAAATAGCCAGAAAGATACATCTGCTACACCTTTGGTATTATCGGGTATGCAGAACAGAAATACAGTACCAGAC
>JANHGL010019623.1:0-13120 GCA_024611195.1 Ceyx melanurus
TGAGATTAATGGGCCTATAGAGGTATATGCATAGCCCAGGTGTATCCCTTTAACCGTGAATTACTTTAAAAGAGATTTGCATGCAGTCATATACAGATGTGTTTATATATATATATATATATGTATATATATATATAAACTAATTTAGAGAGTTAACATACTCTCTGTATGGTTAAGTACATGCCTATATAGACATGGATAGTCTCTAGATACAGATATCCAAAAGTAATCTAGAGGCTATATATTTGCATATGTATGCTTACATGCATATGTCCAAACATCTATATATGTACATATGCAGGCTTACATAGTGTACATATTTTATAAAGTACCTATGTATATACATAAATATATTACATATATACGTTGCCATTAACAAATACAGGAAAGGTGCTTCTACAGAATATATGAAATACAATATTCAATTATTTGTAATTAAGATCTGAATTCTGTTAATTTAGAGAGTTTAAAATACACATTCTGTGACATGTATGTATCTAGATTCATATATAGATAAGCTATATAATAGATACAATACATATTTTGTAATATTATAGCTATGTATTATATAGTGTATTATATAAAAAATATATAAGATATAGTATATTGCCCTAACCCTTGACAGATATGAATATATATTATTCATAAGTTCCCCCTATCAAACACATGATGGGCACAGTAGTGTTAATTAAAAGATTTACATTCTGTTAATTCAGAGGTAGAAGAACACATTGTATAAACATATATAAGTATTCATACATATATTTTAATAGGACTGTATATACATATATAACTACTAGTATATTTACATGTATGTCTGAGTGTGTGTTGCCAATACAGAACATGTGATTGTCAAAATCCCATTCCTGAAGTCACTGGGAATTTGCCATGAACTTCAGCACGGCTGCTATTCCATCAGATACTGCTGAGCACCAGCTTTCTCTATTTCTCAAATATTTCTGAATCTCAGCCATGCTGTGTCTGTGCCTCCACCACTTCTCAGTAAGATGTTATTCCAAAGCTCAAACTCATAAAATCTATAGCACACTGTTCCGCGTGCCTTTATAGCAAAGCATGGCTTTCCTGACTTAAAACAAAAGCAGGTACTAAGACTTCTCTTTTTTCTTTTTCTTTTTTTTTTTTCCAAATGGCAAAAAATAACCAGTGGCTACCATTTCTGTAGTGAGTTTAAGCTCAGAATCAATTAGCTGAATGCCTGTAGCTGTGATTTACCCCCAAGGCCTGAAAACAAGGCACTGCTAAGCCTATATTTTAGTGACAAATTTTAAAACATGACACTAATAAAAGGTTTTTATTTACAAGTCAACCAGGAGAACACATTTAAATACAGAGCACCAGCTAACCCTCTAACTGCATGTATTATCTTTATAGGTCCTTCTGTTTCTTATAGTAGGTTCTCTGAAATAAGAAGAAACAAAGAAATGTTGCCCATTATACAGACATTTTTTTTAACAATAATAATTTTTTCTAAATACAAAAAGAACGTGTGTCATTCCTGAATCTCCTGGTCTCTGCCAGAACACCATCCATAAGAAGTTTAATCCTCAGGGGAACGAGACAGGCTGTAAATCACAAATTTAATTTGGTCTAAAATCATAAGATCTGTAATTGTACTTACATGTCTCATTTTATGACCTTTCCTGTGGATGAAGAAAGCCTTTCTGAAAAATATGGTTATGAAAGTGTCAGCACCCGCTCTCCTAAGAGCAGTGTTACCCATCCTCTCAACTTATCTGACCTGTGTATTCAGGATATTGCACTGGACTGAGAAGTATCTTCAAGAATGTCAATGACTACCACTGGCAAGAGCAAGCTGGCCAAGGCTATTGGCAGTATAGTTATTTATTTACTGTCCCAGCGACCCTCTTCTCTAATATGATGTAATAATCCCCTTCTATTCATATCTTCAATTAATAGTCACAGCAGAAATGTGCTGTAGAGCAGAGAACCAGACCATCATATGATAGCTCCGCAAGCACCTGGAAATTGTGATCTACTGGCTGAGGATTTTCAGCTTGCTACAAAACGGGAAGAGAGACTTTGGGTGGGAAAGTGCTGAGGCATGAGAAGGTGGTGGAAGGTGTCTTCTCATGGAACATGTTCTTTGTTGCTGTCCTTTTCATTACAGGCAGTGAGGGATGACAGAGCTCGGCTGCTGTAGACTGGCAGAGACAGATGCTTTGACACCCAGGTCATGCCTTTATAGTCACAAAGTTCCCCCCAGACACAGGAATATGGGCCTTTCCTTGGGGCACTATCCACATTTGTCCTCTTTACTTTCCTCCTCTCCAAAAATAAAAGGATACACACATTAGAAATCTTGGTAGTTCTGACATTGCTGTGGGCCTGGGCACTAGGCTAACTTTTTTTTTTTTTTTTTAAGACTAGTATGAGACACTGGAGACACTGGAAATTGAGAAGGGAAAAAAATAAATAAATGAGGGAAATATGTCATTAATCCTGAGTCTGGTGGCTTACATGCCAGTGATAGAAAGGGAAATAATACATCAACACAAACCCCCAAAAACCTGGGAGAATGAAGAAAACTGGAGTTGAGATTAATTACTAGAGTTTATGTCTATTGTTACACCAAAATAATCTGGTTTATGGATAGATTGTATAGATGAGAATATCCAACTTTTAGATAGGAATTGTGTTTTGAGAATATCATGATACAGCAGGGAGTGGACCATATTTGACATTGGAGCTAGCTGAAATAGATTCAGTGAAGCTCAATACAGTGTAAGATGCCGAAGATCTTGTAGAGCTCCTCTTGGTATTTTCAACATGTGGTGCTTTAAATTACCACCAGCTCTGTGCACCTGGTGCCAGGGAAGCTGAAGGGTTTCACCGTCAGTGGTAGCTCTTTAAATCCAGGCAGAGATTTTCCCAAAAAAGCAGAGTGGGGTATGATATTACTATTATCTCTGCTTCACCCCCGCTGAATGAGAGAGCAACATCAGCTTCAATCCCTTCCAGCACCCCTCGTACTGCACCAGCACTGGTAGTATCTGCAGAAGCAGCAGCTCCTCCTGAGGGCATGGCCAGGGACATTGCCGTATGGAGGAGAATATTCCTAAATCTCAAAGCTGTCCGGGGGGGCACAGGGTCCCCTCAGCCAGGGAAAGCGATGAAGGAGACGTGAAGGTGTGTCCCTGGCGCCGCCGTGTCTCGTCATGGCTCTGCTCCTGACAGCTCAATGCATCTGCTCCTACTTCAGAACAATTTTCTGTCGGGTCACCCCGCACCATTTCAATGATAGCACAAACAGAAAGCACGTACACCACACTTGCCTGATTGCAACTGATCCGTAGAGGACCTTCCTGCAGTACCCCCACCAATGCCTCTCTCGTGCCATCTGCACCTGGGTGTACTTTCATCTCACTAATTCAGCTCACAGGCATTGTCTGTTTTACCAGATACAGTGCTAACAGCATTTCAAGTGACAAAGTGCATGCTGTTTTATACATCAAGATGGTAACTCACGTAATTTGGTTTGTTTACCTTTTAATCCATTTATTGATTACTACTGGAAATTACTAGCAGAGCAAGGAACTGCTCGGTCTACATGCAGCATGCTGGTAGGGAAAGGGAGGCACTGGCAATGACACCAGTCAGGGTTGCAATACCTTGGGTGGTTCATATGGGTGTTAGGACAGTTCAGTTTTACTTTTGCTGTAGTAGGCATTGGGACTTTTGCATTGTAGGCTTGACTTTGTGTTACAGGGTTGTACATAACCTGTTACTGTTAATCCTGCTTTATCTATGCAGTAGGAAAAAAAATATATCTTTATTGCTTTTATCAAAACTCTGCTTTTGCATTAAAAAAAAAAAAAAAAAGACCGTTATGAACAAATGAGAATTTTCACTGTATTATAAATGTAGCTCCATCTTTAGGTATTCCCTAAATATCATGAGGTAATATTTTAATACTTAATTTTCTCACCTCTCTTGGTTATCAAGTTAGCCTTTCTAGAAAATGTTACTGTGACTATTTCAATAGCTGTATCTCTTGTGAGCAATGTTGTAGATGTTGTCTAGTAAATATGATAAAAAAATGTAAAATGCTAAGGGAAAAATCATAAATATGTTAATAAATATTTTCTCATAACTTTTCTTGCTGTTTTGGGGTTTTTTAGATTTATTTTTTTTTAAAGAAGTTATATACTACTGCTGGTATTTTATTTTGATGCGAATTAATGCTGTACACAGGAGCTTTCAGGTTGTATACTTCTTAAATTTCCCCTGATACAGTTCAAATAGCAGTATTATAAAATCTGTGTTCCTGCTTCAGAAGAAAAACATACATTTCACCTTTCTTCCTAGCCACTTCTCTAAATTGGACAGATTTTATCTGATTTTACCTAGTACTAGAAGCTTAAACATGAGCCATCTTCCTGAAATATGCTAGTGTGTTACTAAAACACACACTTGTCTAGTTGAGGGTATCCCTGCTCACTGCAGGGGGATGGACTAGATGACCTTTGGAGTCCCCTTCCAGCCCTAAACATTCTATGATTCTATGATTCTAAAATAAATGTACTTAAAATTCTAGTATTTCAACTAGAAGAAAGAAGGAAGTTTGGGGGTTACTTCAGGTAAAACAGCAATTCTTGGCATCTACAGCTGCATGGGAATCACAGTAACGCAGGGAAAACCTGTACCTTGGGTACATGCCTGGGGATGTTCAAAGTATTAGCAGACTCCAAAGGGGTGTGATAGTCTTTTTTACTTATTTAGAAATAGCTGCAGCAGAGATGTAAGGATTTTAAAATACAGGCATACTTAACTGAGAACTGTTTTCTTTGGGACCTGATCACTCACCTACATGCATTGTGTTAACAAACTTATCAGAATCTCTTTTTTCTTAGGGGTTAGACTCTATGAGGGCAGTGTCATCAGCGTCTCAGTGATGTAACTCTAAATCCATAATAGTGAAAGACTATCTCAGCTATCAAGTAATTTATTTTATGAAATCAATAGTCCATTGAGGATGTGTTTTTCCACAGCCATTTCCAGGGCTGCTTAGCAACCATCTCCATAAACCAGGTTCACCAGAGGCATTATGCCTTCCTCATATGGGTACTTTAATGGCAGCAATTTAGTTGTGCATGTCTGAACTTTGGTAAGCCGTTAAAGTACTTACAATGTTAACTGTTGTGACTGCACAACTCCATTTTTAAATTGGAAAGGGTTGATAAAGGCCACAGGTACCAGCAGCTGTCTAATTTTCCAGAACTCCAGGAGTGGCAGAAGCAGCAGGCTACATGACTACAGTCATGAAGCATGGAGGAAGAAGCACGGCTATTTCTTTAATCTTCAAAAGCAGCCCCATGAATGAAGCAGCAGCAAAGCTGAACATGATTTGTGGCACAGAGACTATCAGCACTGAATTCAGAGTTATAAACTCAGCCTTTCTGGGGTCTCCTGAGGTTGCACACACAGGTTGCCATGCACAGCACCACTTGCAGTTATGTCAGCATGCAACCCTGAGGGAGCAATGTGTTGCTGGTTCTGTGGATTATGGGTAACCACCTCCCCAGAGCCAGAGCTAATCTGGGTATCAGAGTCATTGCACTTGTGTGAACACTCTCACAAATACTTCTCCCAAAGCCTTCCCCAGTCAATTGGTGTGTACACAGGCACTGCTGCTCACCACCATGAGTCAGCATCTCTAGCAGCCAGGAAGCTCTGGGAGAGTATTTTGTGCTTCCTACCAAAGAACAGAGAGGTTTTTACAATGCTGCAGGGCATCAGTATTAAATATAAGCCTGAAGATTTTTAAAAAAGGGACCTTCCATCAGCTACTGCAGGAGGGCTAAATGGTGTTTCTAGTTCCAGAGGGACATTTACAACCCAGGAAGGCTAATAACCCGTGAAGTTAATTTTTGCCATTACTTGAAAGTGAAGTGCACTTCTGCTCATAAAACAGGCAAAATGAAGAGGAGCTGCACGGAGGGGTTTTGTCCTGTTTTTCCTTTCTTTCATTATTAGTGTTCCAAGGGATCTGAGTATCACTGGAAAATGACATTGGTAGGCATATTTTCTGGAAATCCAGAACCGGAAATGAGGCTGGTCTTCATCTCTTAAGGATTATAACAATCTAATTGTTTAATAGCTAAGCAACATGTTTAATGTTTAAACTGTAAGTTCCCTCTTTAGCTCATTCTGCACCATGACACTTAGTCGTTGAATGATTTCTGAGACTGTGTCCCCACACTGGCTGTCAAAATTAGCCACTGTTCTCAATCCTAACACTTGCCACTGCCATGAATACAGAAATAGTAATTTAAATGTTTAACTTTTGGGGGAAGAAAAAGTTAATGACTAAAAGAATGCCTCCAGTTTCAACCTTACAATGGCATCATAACTGACACTGAGAATTTTCCTTGGAAAATTTTTTCTAAACATATTTTTAAATGCTTTCCCATGAGTTCAAGTATTGGGATCAGTGACTGAAGTGATTCCTATAGTGTTATAGCCTATACTTACAACTCAGACAACCTTTAAAGCATAGAGGAGTAACCTCTGTTTGTAAAGGTCAAGGTAAAGCCTGACCCAATACTAGAGTCCTGGGAGGCTTTCTGCTAAGCTACATTCCCTACTTGCTCTTTGTCAGTAAATTAATGGTACAAGTGTGTTGAACAAATGTTACTTTCAAAAATGCTGATAGTTTAGTATTTGTTTATTTATTTTTTTTTCCTGAATAAAATTTTATTTTAAAATAAATGTTACAATGTTTTTCAAGCAGTTCTGAAGGAAGACAAAATATTGTCCAGGCTGTGCTTGAATCAAATGTGTCTTGAACCAAAATCAAATGTGTCTTGAATCAAATCAAGTCTCATTTTATTCTCAGATTTTCCTATCATGACCAGTTCTTCTGGCCCAAGAGCTTTTTTCTCTGTGCATGCACACAGCTCATATGCACAGCCTAAAGTCTTCTTCCCCTTTCACTGACATAAGCTGGTCATGTATAAAATACATGAGCCCCCTTGATGAGGGCTCTTCTAAGAAGAGTCTAGAAATGTCTGCTGGGGTGACTTACAGAATATCATTGTGTAGTCAGTGATGTGTGGCAATTTATAGCCATTAGCTGGAATTGCTATGCCTATGTGGAGCTGTTCACAGGGAACTGTTCACCTCATGTGTCCTTTCTCACCTGCCCCTTAGTTTCTGGCACACTCTTGCCTCTCCTTTTTACACCAAGAACCCACCTGCAAAATGCAAATACATGTACCCAGCACTGGTCATCACAGAGAGAGGAGGAACCAGCCTTTAACAATGGCATAAAAGTCTGTGTTATGTCCTCCACAACCCTGATGCTCCAAAGCTGACTCTGTCTTGGGTGTTGCTAAACATATCCCACTGAAGCCAAGGAAGTGTTCCTGACAGATGAAGCAGAAGCAGCCCCAATACAAAGAAAGTGTTTTGCAGTTTGAGTTGCACTAAAAGGTAGCTTGTAAATTGCTGCAGTGGTCAGCCAGAGAATTAACTGCCTGAATAATAATACTGCGTACATAGATTTTAAACAGTGGGTAGAAAGAATAAACCTAGGTGATATTTTCTGTAGATTATGTACATGATGTTAGGCTTCAGAAATGCACATTTCAGGCATTGATGAACTCTTACTTCTTTTCAGTGGCTTGAGTTTAAGTTTTGCTTATCTCACACAAGTTTTCCTATTTCTTATTTTTTTTTATCCAGCCCACTTACTGAAGTTAATTAGCCATTGCTTGCATGTCTTATGTCACTGTGCTTTCATTGAAGAAGTTTAATAAACCCCTGCAGAACTTTTAACTGTTGATCTTAGATGCTTGGCTTTATGACCAGTAGATAGCTAGTGTGAACATAGATTTTCCACTTGACTTGGTGGAAGTTTGGCTTTGAATTTTAGACAGAGTGTTCTATATGGCTTGTTTTCAATAAAAATTAGTCCTGTTCATTGTTGTTCCAAAGTCATGTGTGAAAATGAATCTTCCTCACCTCTTCACATAATCCTGTCCTGGGAAAGTTAGCACAGAACAATCAGGTAAGAAATTAAAGAAAACAATTCATTCATTCTAGAAGAAATATCATGGGAAAGTCCACCCTCCCCATTGCTGCATGAAGATAAAGTGAGTTATAGGAGAATATAGTGAGTGAGGCTGTGAGAGTTAAAGTTTTTGGGTTGAAGTTCCCTGAAGGCACCATGGAGTCAAAAGGACTATGGCTGTTAAACTCTGTCTCTCTGCTCCATAGGTAAAGGGAATGGTGTTCAGCCCAACATAAAACCTTACCTAGCCTGCAGCCTGATTTTTAGCACTTCTTAAGTGGAATAGCATCAGTATGTGGTGTTAATAGGGACCCAGCCTAAAGTATTCAATGTTGCAGTGATTAGAGCAAACAGCAGACAAGCATCAAAATCCTGATTTTTATAGAACGCACTTTCTCCATCTCAGAGATGATATGGTTGAAAACCATGGCTCATTTAACTTTTCAAAAGAGTATAAAGAAAAATGTACAATATTTTTAATATGAGTTTTCCAAATGAAAAATGAAAGCTAATTCAATTAATTGCTAGTATTACAATACTTTTTGTAGAATTTTAATGACATTGTAAATTGCGAAGGTGGATACAGGAGCTTTCAGGAATGGAAAACATGGAAACTTCATTGGAAATCTTCCAGATGAGTGGAAACTTTGGTTAAACTATTGGTTGCTGTCTGCTCTAGAAACAAACTGGACACATAGACATCACAGGGAAGATGGCAAATTTTGTCTGAGTGAAAATATTTCAGTTAACTTTAACAACATTTGATAAACTTTTTAAATGCAATACCTAAGTAACTGATGCCACTGGAAATATTTGATGAATGTTTTCAATGGTGACAATCCTTTGATGATCATCGGTATCACTATATAGTTACATATATATACTACACTATAGTATCACATATATTCTGGGTTTGAGTTTACTGGGATACTAATAATTTGGTAGAGACAAATTTACTTCTCTGTGTGGTCTAGCAGCTATCCTATTTTCCTTTGTGTGTAGATATTTCATATCTATATTTATATTTTTTACCCAAAAAAACATATATGTGTTTGATTTTAATAACTTTCATGTAATTAGCTCTGATCAACAGTCCTACAGTTTTAACTGTTTCTCCATTTCTTCATGAATGTTGATACTGCAAATGGAATCTGCTCCTGTATTTTTAAATCATATCAGCTAGGCGTAGATATTTCAATGTTTGCATTCCCATCTTAATCAAAAGCATTTACAAGTTATAAAAAAATAGCAGTAAGATTTGATCCTACAATTATATATGTGAATCAAAATGTGAGGATACTTTTTAATCAAAGAAAATGCTGCACAGGAAAGAGAAAAAAAGCCCAAACAACCAAACAACGAACAAACAAACAAAAAACATCAAGACAACAATTTAAATAAGCAGAAAACTTCAGAGAAATAATAAAGTGCCCTTCAATACCTATAACAAACAATTCTACCCACAGAAGCCAGGTCAGGATAACATTTCTTTTTCAGATTTTATCCATTTCCTTGTATCTTAACCTATCTTTGCTTAACAGTCTTTCTTGGAACATTACATCATGGAAAAATAAAGGTGGAGCAATTATGTTCATAGCCATTAACTACTGTAGGGGTTTTTTTCAACTCCTCCTGTATAACACTCTAGCTATACATCCTGAGGAAGGAATGTACTGCCAAAAAAATGGAATTAACAAAATTTCTAAAAGAACTGGCAAAAGAAGTTACTATCGCTTCATACACAGAGATAAGTAAGTTCCCTTTTCCATTTGCAGGTACCTTGAAAAATGCAGGGGAAAAAATACTGCCAGTTCTGAGGCAAGGAACAGAGACTGCATATCTGTCCTGTGCAATCAACCTCTTCTTGTCTTGTGGTGAAGTAAGTTTGTCACATAAGCAGTTTGGTTCTCATCTCAGCTAACCAGAATGTTGGTGCCAGTCCTGTAATGGTAGCAAAAACCATCCCACAGTGTTTGAAATAAACTAGAGCAGCTAGTTATCTGAAAAACCTCAGAGAGGAAAGAGGAATAAGTCTGACCTGTGTTTTCTGTTATAGAAGTCAAATGCCTTAAAACTTGAATCTTCATGAAGTCCAGCAGTGAGGAACTAAGAAATTTCTGATCGTACATGTACTCCAGCCCCAGCAGCAGAATTCCCAGAGTAGCTCAGGACAATACACATGTGGGCAGGTGTGTTCTTAGAGTAGAATAGTTGGGCCTCTTAGATAAACATGAGCAGAGGGCTCATGATACAGATGTTGATACAGCTTTTCTGGTTCTGGAAATTGCTCTTTTTTTCTAGCTAATGAATCTATTTGGGTACAGAACTGCAGTAAAAAGGATCATCATGTTTTGAACAACTGCTCACAAGTTCAGCCCTAGCATCACATAAAATTTATACAGATGCTGCTCGTAGAAAGACTGAAATCTATTAAAACCCTTTCAACTCCTCAGTAAATGGTAGTCATGATTTTATTTTTAGGGTGGCTCATCTGTCCTTTTCCAATATCATCTATGTTCCAGCTTGACACCCTGGTCTCTATTTAGGGATCCTGGAAAGCAGCAGACACCTCATAAGGGCCTGCTTGTTGCTTCCCCGTACAGGCCATCAATCACTGCCTTGTACAGCTGGGCATGATAGGAATCCTGTGTTGACAGACTGGTGCACAAATCTGAAGCCAGATGTGGTGGATTCCAACCCACCATCTGTCCTGCTGCTGCTATTAAAATCATGCCCCAAGCTGAGCAAGATGCCTCCTCTACCATTGTTCACTGCATTTACCTCTTTTCATGATTTTTTTCTTAGAGTGCTGGGATGGAACATGAGTTTTGGTCATTGCTAAGAGACTTGTAGTTTTGTGCATTATCCAGGTCTTCTCCGAGTGACTACTCACAAGAGGAGAAAGGATCAAGGACTAGATGTTCCTTCTCAGTGATTCTTTGATTCTGTGATAAGGAGGGATTTTACCTTTCAGCTTTGCAGTGGTTGCTACTCTGGGAGCTTTTGACACAGCCTCCTCTCCTGGGATTTAGCCTAAGGTTTATCCTACCTGCATCATGCTAAAACAGGATTAGCAGATAGATGTAAATTGCCAAAATCACAATGGTCAAAAGAATGGCAGATTCAGATGCAGTTTTTGGAAACAGGCATAATTGTTAGGGTTCAAAATTTGGACTGAGCAGAGAAGTTGGCTTCTAACTCAGGAGGTCACTCAAACTCTGGGTTTGAACTGTCCAGTTTACCCTGGGAAATCATGCTCAAATGTTTCTGTGTGAAGCCAAAACCAGAAAATATGTAAGACTCCTCACTGCAAAAAAAAAACCAACCAACAAGCAATTGACCCAACCAGCAATTACTGTAAGATCCAAATAATTTCCACACACACAGAAGCATTGAAATTTGGGGCTGTTTGAAAGAGAAAACCCTGACTTGTTAAACTCAAGTGCAAGAAAATCCAAGTCCAAATTATTTCATCCTATATTATATTCTTGCCAGTGTGGAGATTTTTGGTTATAGATAAAGATCAGCCAGGGTTTATGGCAAAGTTTATTTTGTAGTAAGTCTGTAGCATCAATTAAAGTTCCAAAACAGTTTTCACATAGTAGTAATTTAAAGAAAAGTACATCTCTGAAGATGTAATTTTCCATTTTTAATCTTCATCCAAAGATATTCTTTAACTTTGAGTAAATTCCTGTCAAACAGTTATAATTGTATGATAAAAGATACTTTTCTAGATGTAAAAAAAGATGATTGCTGACTTTTTCCTTTCTCTTCTATAAGATAAGCCAAAAGAGCTGACCTCTGAAGACTGGCACACAAATAACCACTCAGAAACTTGTTCATAAATGCACTGTAAGATTAAACTGGAAAAGAACTAAATTATAAAGCCTGAATGTTGGGTAATAAGAATGCACAGTAGAAAAAATGGCAATATTTTGATTTCTTTTGAGTCACAACCTGCTTCCTAAACCACACCTGAGGTAGCCAAGCCAATACTTGTGGAACTGGGACTCAGATATAGCTCAAATATCAGAGCATGGATTATTTCAGTGCAAAAGTTGTAGATATGTACAGTATTACAAATGTTCACTTAAGAATTATGTCAAGCAACCAAAAACTAATAATTGTCATATCACAAGGTAAGCATGGCAGAAAATACTCTTTATATATAATGGTTCTACGTTCTATTCTAGCATAGAATTAATTTACTTAATGTATAAACTCTCCCAGGAATAGAGCTTTTTCTTGGGTTATCTTTAGAAGAGTGGTTGGGTAACTGTAGTCCTTTAACATGTAGAGGTCTTTGTAGGATACAAAATACATTGAGGCAAAGAATTCTTTGATCGAACCTACCAACCAGATGTACTTCGTATCCTGACCACTTTCCACAAAAATTTGTCACACTCACACAGAATAAAAAAATAAAACCAAAAGAACAACAAATGTAATTTCCCAGAAGTCAATGAAGATCTTTGCCAGGATCATTAATTATAAATGCAAGATACATCAATACATCCTTCATGCCTGACAGCATGAAGTTCTCAAATAGCTGGTTGTAATGTTTGGCTTTATTGAGAGATGTGTATAAGGTGCCATAACATTACAGCATCTATAACATATGCAAACTAGGACTGATTTTAAACTTTACATTTTGTGTATCTTAATGTTCTTAGACTGGCAGAGCAAGTACATCTCTAATATCTGGTTAATGATATCATAGTGCACTGATATATTATTTCATTTTTTGATTTGTTACATTTAGTTAATTTATGTCATTTATTATGTTTTTAAAATGTTATTTAAAATTTATTTTTATCTATATTATTTTTCCTACTAATTTGAAAAGGAACAGTAAAGAAATAAAAATCTATTAATTGGAATAATTTCAATGTCTAAAAGTGAATCAAAATGAAATGAAATACCCCTACAAAGGAAAGGAGAGAGTTCAATGAATTAAATTTGATAAATTAAATTCAAGAAAACTAAGTTGATGAATGAAAATTAAATTTGGTGAAATATAATTTTAATATATATTTATAATTAAATTCATATTATTTTATTAACTGA
>JANHGL010019625.1:0-15503 GCA_024611195.1 Ceyx melanurus
TAAATATATATGTAGGTTTTTTCCATTATCAGTAAGAAACACTGAGAAGTAGCTCTTGTGAGAAGCATGAAACTGCTCCAGCCCACCCTAGGAAATCCTCCCAGGATGAGCATCATTTGGAGTAGAGTGCATGAGAAAAAAAAAAAAAAAATACCCCAAAACCTATTAATGTTACAAAAAACTGCTCACTGCAGAGACAAGAAAAAAATAAAACAAAACAATAATGTGCTGTACTGCAATTGGTAATATGCTTAGCTTTTTCTATCACATTAGAGGCATACATAATAACACAAAAATGAATGTTTGTGTCATGGAAGGCAAAAGGATGAGACATTACTAGTGTATAACAGCACAGAATTAGGAGTGGAACATGGTATGGGAATCACCATCCCTGATCCTCCTGATCCCTCCTGTCCATACCCACCTTGAGGGGTTGCTTGATTTCTTTCCCACCTTTTCCCACTATGCTCAGGTTTTCTTAGCAGTCCCAGGGCACTGAGTATGTAGAGCAAAAGCAGCTTTTAGACAAGGAGAGCCCTGGAAATGCATTGTTTCTTTTGCTTTTGGCCTTAAACTACTGACAAATGAACCCGGGGATTAATTGAACAGAATGTAAGGATGCAGATCTAGATGAGATACAGGATAAAATGGAGGTGAAGCTTGTAGAAAACAACTCAAGCACAGAATCACAGAATGTTAGGGGTTGGAAGGGAGCTAGAAGATCATCTAGTCCAACCCCCCTGCCTGAGCAGGGGCACCTAGACCAAGTCATCACTTTTCACAGGCAAAGTCCTTACAAAGCTGTTGCATGTCAGCTTTGTATTGCCTTGCTTACCAAAGGCACTTAGTAGAGTGCAGATCCAACCTTAACCATGTTACATCACCCAAGTAACCAGGAGTTTTGGGACACCTGGGTCAAATCCCATATTTTCCACCTTTATTTCTGACTTCATCTGCTCCTATGAACCTTTTCTAAGCAAGATCATCTCTACATTTGTCTTCATGTGGGACTAGCTAAACAATAGTTTCTAGGGGCACATTTTGAAGCAGGGATTTTTGCATCCATACCCAGCAATAGGCTGGTAAAAACTTGTGTTGACCAAAAGTGAGGTTTTTTTCTTGGGAGTCTGCCTGCCACTTCCATGGTATACTTTTAAAACTCTACCCAAATCCAGATAAACTCATCTGAGAGATGTTACCAAGTGTTTACATCTCTCCCTTTCTTCAACCTCTGCTGCCTTCAGCAACTTGCTGATTTTTCTAGTCACAGTTGCAAGAGGTGGAAAGCAAACTGCTCAGAAAGGTTTGAACAGCAGGAGGCTTGTTTTCCCTCAGAAAATATTTGAATCTATAGCAGCTCGTTTGTACAGCTTGATTTTGGAGCTGCTTGATGCCATTTCTTTAACTTGCCAAGTTTAATGGTGGCAAACCACTTGCCATCCCCAAGTGCCTGCAATTCCATGTGCTCCCTCTCATTGCCCTTTTGGTCCCTGCAGTGTTTCTTATCTCTTCTTGCCAGTAATGCACCTAATTGCCTTGGTCTATTGGGCTGATTTATCCAACCTTCCAAACAATTCATTTCTATTTGAAATTGGATTAGAAATAAACACATATTCCACTACCACCAATATGAAAATAACCAGTGCGTTACCATTATTTTATGAGGAATGCATCGTGGACAAGTGTGCCATCTCTTTTTGTAATCAAATTAATTCCTCTGCTTATTAAAAATTATTATTCAAATGTTTCAGGCATTTATAACAATAAATAAGAGCTATGGATTTATTTTTTTTTTATGTGACTGGACAATAGACTGGTATTTCTTGAAGATAAATATAAGAATTTATTCTAAAGTCTTATGACATCTGCATGTCCTGAGCAGCTGGAAAGAATTTACTGAAGTACCACTCTACTGTTTATCTGGAGATGTTTATGTCTGCAATCCTAGCAGTGCTAAACCCTTCCTTGAAGAAAACATTTCCAGTAAAGGTTTGTACTCAAAGTTGATTCCTGTGATCATTTAAGGCTCAGAATAAATAGCTACATCCAACAGTAGACCCAGCTTGTTAAGGCACCAAGAAAACATCCATGAATCATCCAGGCACAACCTGTAAACAGGGCCTCACGGTGGGTTTCACAAGGGTTTTACAGTGCTCCACTGACTTCCACAGCTATTTCTGATTGATGCTTGGGGAAACTTCATCGAGTTGGGCTCTCAGAGTGTGTAAAATTGTTTATGCTCACAGTTTTCTCTTTGTCATCGTTTACTCGACCTGATTGCTCTACTCATCAGAGCATTAGAGGCTGCTGTTCGCTTGATTTCCTCAGCATTGCCTACATCTTTCCCCTGACTGCCTTGCTGTGTCTGGTGAATCATGAGATGGACAGCACTTTTATTCTCACCTTCATACAAATTCTGCTTCAAATCAGCAGCAGAACCCCCGGGAAAGGTGCAGGGCTCCCTCCTCACCCTCATTGCAAGGCCACTACCCCATCTTGGAGGAGGATGGGCAACCACAGCTCCTCATCAGCTCTGGGCAAGCTGAGCTGTGCAAACCCAGGGCTGTGGTGCCTTTTCTGACTCCAGCTCTGTCTCTAGATGGTTTTGCTCTGACCCTGACTACTTCTCTCCATGACATAGTATTAAAACATGCATTGAAACACACTGGGAAGATTCACTTACACAACTCTTCTCCACTAGAAAGCACACTGGGAAGGTTCACCTCTGCACACCTACCCCATCATCTCCTGATCTGTGTGGAGAACAGAATGATTTCCACTGCCAATTCTACTCCCAACTAATGACAGCTTCCTCAAACCCAAGGAAAAATCCTTTGCAAGGGATGATGCTGCAAAGGCAAGATGCACTTTGGGTCTGCTTCTCTGTGTTCTAGAAAGGAAGATTTCTAGGTTGATGTTGACCTTTTATATACTGCTTCTCTGCAATAACTATTGCTGTAGGAGTTTTATCATCTATGTTTTTGCTTGAGCAGCTTGGCCCAAACAGGGCAATTTCTTCACACACTTATGCAATCTGTGTATGCAAAGCTCAACGTACAAACTCATCTCCAAAGCATCTGACATGCTGTGAGAGGGTCTCATGTTTAGAATAGGAAGGATTGACATTGACATGCAACATAAAAACCTGAACTGTACATGGGAAGGCAACGTATGGTGCAACAAGAGTGCAAATTCACAACCTGCATCAAAAATCCCCTCCCCCCTTCACAGATACAAGAATAGCAACTGGCTGTTTTGTGGCTTTTAGTTGGTTGATTGGGGTTTGTTTGGGGTTGCTTGGCTTGCTTTTTTTTTTTTTTTTCATATCTACTCTTTTCCTTTTTCTTTAAAAGCCATGGCTAGCAGCAAAACATCTGTTTCCAGCTCATGGTTCAGGCACGATGTAGCATGAAGCACCGTGGGACACCTCCCTGCATGGTGGATGTTTGGTCCTGCTCCATTCCCTTACATGGCCTACAGCTCTGGCAGGCACAGCATTCTCCACATTCTTCTTTTTTTTCCCCTTCTGCTTTTTAATTCTCTTTTTTTTTTCCAGGAGAAAATACAAAACACAAGGAGTAATGCCGCCCTCTACTGCCCTGCTCTCTCAGCTTCAAACGCCTGGCTGAAAACCTTCACGACAAATACCTGTTGAATTAACCAGCAAAAAGCCAATCACACGCTACACTCCCCCCAAACAAGCAGGCAAAAAAAACCAAACCAAACAAACACCCAATCAAAAGGCTATATAAAAACAAAAGGATGCATGCTTTTAAAAATAAAAAAGACCATGGGGTCTTAATTTCCTGCTGGTATATTAATATATTCTATTTCTCCGCAAAAGGGCAAGATTAATATTGCAAGTTTTCCTTGAATTAGCTGCTACAACTGTAAAAAGGTGAACATGTAGCATATTTATATAAAAATGGACATAAAAGTGCAGCACTGGCTTGCTACATGACCCTTAGCCCTTATATTCCAGTGTAAAACTCTCTGAAAAAATAAATCAAATAGCTTGTACTAATACCACCATACATACACATGTATATCACTGCAATTGCAATTAATCCATTACCTAAAAAAACAACAAAAAAACCAACAAAAAAACCCATAACCAAAAAAATCCAGCCAAACAAAAACCATCCAACCAAGCAACTAAACTCAACAACCTTCTCAGCCTCCTCAGATGTACAGATAAAGTTAAACTTTGCAAGCAAATTGTTATTTTAAAATCATTAATGTAATTTCCGGACAGAATTAGTATTGATTTGGGCAGCAGAACAGCAAGTGTTGGAGCATGGACATGTAAATTATGGGGAAAGAATCAATACAGGATACCCGCTAGAATGGAAGATGTAAATACATGTTTGGTTTTTTTTCCCTTCAAGCTTCTGTATATTTTTGTAGGAGACAGAGTAAATAATGTTTTTAAAAACCAAATCAAACCCAACCAGATTAGAAGATTCAGTGAAATAAATTTCTCCTCAGGCTGAAGCAGGACCATACCCAATTCTTTGGTGGCAAGCAAGGTCAGCCTAGTGTCTAGCTGAAAGTAAGTTAAAGCTATGCCCCAGCTTATGTTGTAAAATAAAACCTTTTATTAGCTTAGATAATGATGCTGGAAGAAAGAGGCAGGATTTTGAGGCTAAGACACAAAATATATTTGTGATATCTATATGAAGTAAGCCACAATATCTCTACCAGGAGATTAAATTTGAGATGTGACCCTCTGCCTGATATGCAGCCTGGGAATGAGTAAAATTCTGCAATCTGCACTGTGCTGAAGGCACAAGCAACAACTGATATGCCATCATCATTTCTTGTTCACAGGTTGTTACTGCCTGTGTTGGATTTGAAATCTTAGGGAGAGTTAAAGCACCTCCACGAAGCTGCAGGGACAAGAACTGCACCAAAGATCTCCACTTGGAAATACAACCCTCTTCTCAGATAACTTTTTTACACATTCATTGGAAGAAAATGATTTCTTACCTGTGGCTTCTTCTCTTACTAAGAGGAATTACCCCAAATATGCAACTAACATCTGCACATCAATGCAACCTACCAATAAGTCTCACCAAAACCATTAGAGTTGAAGCAGGTTTTGAGATTTTCAGTGAAGAAATCACTTTGACTGGGTAATTCCTTGATGAGAGGGAAAGCTCAGAGCAGTGAAATGCCAAGACTTTGCATTTCATCTTGGGAAATCAAAAGCATTTCTTCAAATTCTCTCTGATTAACCCATTTTAACAGGGTTCTTCCAATTCCATAAGAAACTTAATCCATTTGAAGTCTATACTAACTGAGAATTGCCTTCAGAGTAAAGAGCAACAGCAATGCTTATTAACAAAACAAGGCAGGAGGAAAATGGGAATCCTCTGAGATTTTCCTTTAGATCCAAACAGACTGATGGGGATGTCCTTCAAGAAATCAGGATGGCAGGTGCCTCCTCATGTAAATAAGAAGTCTTAGGTTTGTTTTCAGCACTATACCTTCGGGGAAAATAAAAAATACAGAAAAAGAGAACCCAAATCCAACTACAGACACTTTTATTCACAAGTAGAAAATGTCAGAGTGTGTGTTTCCATTTTAAGGCCTATAGTGCAAAACAATTTTCTGTCTACAATGCAAACAGTTCCAACTTCGGGGAGAAAAAAATATGTTTTTTCTAAGGCTAGGCATTATTCATCCACCTGAGTAATGCAGATAGAATGTTTGGACAATGACCATTTCCAGTCCTAAAATCTCAGATAACACTGATTACTTGAACTCAAAACTTGGAATTAATGCAATATTTTCCCTTAATAACTACTAAATGTTTGTTTGGGGTTTTTTTCCTTCTTACTGGAAAAGTCTTTCACCAAACATTCAGATTTTACTGCCCACTGAACGTCCTCTTGTATGTTTGCAAAACCAGACCTTCAGTTTGTACATCATTATTAAGATTTCTTCCATGAAGCTAATGGGTCTAAAAAGAACACATACTTTAATCAATATCCACTCCTTTCCCTCTACCTCTTCAACAACAAATAGGAAAAAAACAGAAACATGCAGAGGCCACAGCAGAGTATCCAAGATGATAACTTCTTGCATTGCACCAGTTTTCAGAACCATCTTCAAGTTCTTGCAGATACAACCTGTTTCCCTCTGAAGTACAGAAGGGCCATTTGAACACAAAACCAATTGAACTTAAACACAGTTTGTTGATATCCAGAGCACATCCTATAACCCATCTTTTTTTAGCAGCAGATTTAGTTTGTTTCTATTTATTTTAGCTCGTTCCTGTTCCTAAAAAAACCACAGAGCAGCCTAAAGTGAATTAATTGCAACTCCTGCTAGTTGCATGGGTTAATTAACATAATTACTCATTTGTATCCTAGTAAGCTTGCTGAATTCACGTATTTCCAGCTTGAATAATTTAACAGGTATTAATTATTTATACATTAGAGCTCTTTTAAAGGAGTTGTTGGGAGTCAGTGACAGTTATTAGGCTTGGCAGACAAAGCCAAGCACTGCCCCATGAGGTCCAGCCCCACTGTTGTGCTGGTTTTATCCCAGGGATTACAGCAGGGAAATGGGAAGGGTTGCCTTTAGCCACCAAAAAGCATCGTGCATTTAATCTCCCCACGTCCAGCACTTGATTTATGTACAATGCCAGAGAGTTCAAAGGAAGCTGAAAAAAAAAACCCAAAACATCTCCCTGCTAAGCCCCTTTTTCTCTTGGCTAGTCAATATAATGAGTTTTAAAGGACAGGACTGCAAGTCAGCAGTCATCCTTCCTCCATAACCTTTGCAGTAATTTTCTCTTCCAGCAATCCAAGTGCTGATTTCTAGCTAGGGAAAGACCATATAACCACAAAATGGTCATCAGAACATCACAAAAGGGCAGGAGGGTGCTGAACTTCACCCACCTATATTTTCATCTGTGTCCATACCACCAGCTTCCCTCTGCAAGCTGCCAAAAAACCCCAGAGTAATCTCCTCCTGCTAGAAAGGACCCTTCCACCTCCATCCTTTGCTTCAGCAGAGGCCTCAAGAAAAAGTGGCTTCATGCAAATCCAGAGGGTGAAGTTATGACCAGTGTCTAAGTAGTAAACAACGAGCTAAATGGAAAAGTAAAAACTAGAGGCTAATAATGACATATATCTACTGTTAGCTGAGGCTGAACAGCTTTTTCAGAGCTCTAATACCCCTGCTGCAGGAAAGGATGCTGAGCAGCTGGAGATGGTGTTGAAGAAAGCAGGCAAATACTAGAGAGATTAATAAAATACCTCTATCAAGGACAGAAAGATGCTGGCTTGTTTAGCTTATGAAAAAAAAAAAACCAGATGAAGAGAAAACATCACTACATTATATAGACACTACTGTGCAGTTGTAGTGTATTAAATGGCATTTTTAGAGCAGCAACAAAAGGTGTTGCAAGAACTGGAAGACAGCTAAATTAACATTAAAAACAAGGCACTCGTTTTGAACATGAAGGGCAAATAACCACGACAACAAACTCCCAAGCAAAGTGGTAGATCACACACATTTCCACCTGCAACTCGAAGTTGGCAGTGCCACAGCAAGCCACCTTCTCCTCTCTTCTACTAGTGAGCTCTGAGGTACCCATCACTACCCCAGCAGGGCAGATTGATGTCACAGAAGCTCCAAACAGCCAGCTTTTTCCTTCCCAAACGTGTTTATTCACAGCTCTGTCCATCTCTGAGCCCCTCACTGCCACGGCTGGTGTGGAGGATATTGCAGCCCATCTATGTCTTCCTTTTACAGCTGCTGCAAAGAGCCACTCTGATGTGAAAATATTTTGCACGTCCAAGCCACATGTGCCAGCATACAGAAGATGCTTCTCCCCAGAGGGAGTTGGCAGCTTTCACGCAGGAATCCTTCCCTGGTGTTTCACTGATAAAAATACCAGTGCCTGAACAGTTCAGCTTTTCAACCTGCCCTTGTCCCCCTCGGCCAGTGCAGCCTCTGGTTGCATCCGTGGAGCTCCTTGGAGGGCAGTGTGGTTACCCAGATGGACCCGAGGGCACCACTGGCTATATATTTACCTTATTCAAACCATCTGTGTAAAGATTTCTGGTCTGTGAGTCCTTTTACGAGAGCAGAGGGTGGGGATGCAGAGCTGAAAGAGTTTCTTCATTCTCAGTAAAGCTTGGGGGCTGTGCAGCCCTCCAGCTTTTCCCTCTGCATTGACCTCCCTCCATTCCCTAGCAACTGAAACACTTGTATTTTTGGGGATCATTTTTAACCACTTTGCTGCATTAAACCAAGGGTCGTCCAATGCATTTCTCCTCCTATCACCAGGGTTTTGAAAGGTTGGAACCCTCAGTTAAGCCCACGGGGCACGTGTCTGCCTAAATGTTTCCCATCATGGGGAAGATAACATTGAGATCATGGAATCACAGATTACTTTGGGTTGGAATGGACCTTTCAAGGCCATCTAGTCCACCCACTCTGTAGTAAACAGGGACAGCTTTAACTAGAGCAGGTTTCTTCAGAGCCCACCTGAGCTGGAAAGGTTCCAGGGATGGTGTATTGACCTCTGGGCAACATGGGCCAGGGTCTCACCAGCCTCAGTGTAAAAAATTTCTTCCTTCTCTCCAGTCTAAATGTCCCCTTTTCGTTTCAAATCATCACCCTTGTCCTTGGACCAACAGACATTTGGGTTTTCAGAGATCAGACTCCACTTCCAGGTACATCCAGGTAAGCTATTGATACAGAGAAACACACAGTAACCATCTTCTTCCTTCCTCCCCACTGATCAATTATCTGTGTCCATCTCCTGGCACTAAGCAGGGTCACAAGTCCAAACACAATCTTAATTTTTCTCATTTGTTTGCAATGGCAGGTCCTTACTACAACGGGGCATCCTGCAGCTTGAGTGAGGATGCTCCTGCTTAGCCACTATTTTAAGCTCAAACTTGGTATTTTTTTATAACTTCTGAAGCTCTTCACAATCTGAAAGAATGTTCCTTTTGCACATAAACTTTAGGTCACTGGGATCTTTTAATTCAGGTTTTTTCTTCTCCTCTTTCATTCTGGCAGTTGGGGCCACACAACAACTTGGAAGGAGGGTTAAAATTCCACAAGGCCAGCAGATGCAAATCATAGAATCACAGAATCATTTGGCTGGAAGAGACCTTTAAGATCATCAAGTCCAACCATTAACCTTAAATCTCCAAATAACAAATTAATTAAATTAAATTAATTAAATCTCCAAATAACATCCACACGAACACGTGCCATTTAATTACCCATTAAAAAAGCAGTAAACTTTGCAGTTCACAAACACCCCAACCTTTCACTTAACATCTCCCAGGCTGCTGGATCCTCTCCTGTGTCACCATCCACCACTGTTCTCAGGCTAAACTAGTACCTTTGTCTCCTGTCTCTTCTGGGAAAGTCAATGTAGGTCCATAGGAAGCATGGCCAGTGTTCACCTCCACCAAACATCTTGTCACATAAACTGTCCTGAATTTCTTTTGTCCTACTGCTTTACAAAAGGCAAATCCATCAGAGCCCCCACACTGGAACCAGTGTGACATCCTCTATGCAGCACTTGAAACTGCATCTTTTCTCATTTCAAGCCTGAATTTACCTTCTGTGCTCTTAAATAAGAAGTATGCTTAAAAAGAAGGTTCTGTTTAAACTTCTGAATGTTTTTATTGGTTAAAGATTAGTAAACTGTCATTTATTTTAGTGTGCCAGACCTGCTTTATCACACTGATCACCACAGTAATTATGCTGAACGCCTCTTGAATGTATACTAATGGAAACTGTACTTATACACACAAAAATGAGAGACCACCTAAAGGTTTTAAAGATCAGCCAATAATAGGATGGCATTTCACTTCTTCAGGAACACTCACTCAAAATGAAAGCAATGCCTAAGCACATAAAATTGGGTTGTAATTATCCCATTATCGTTGCACGGGTCTGAAGACTAGACCAAGATAATGTCAGTGGAAAATGTTTCCTCCACACTAGGAAATCATTACCTCAATAGTTTCATTAGCAGAGCATTAGGCTCAAGCAGCTTCTGTTGTGAACAGACATTCAGACAGTAGAAACAGCCTGAAACAGCATCTCAGCAGTTCCCTCAAACCCTGTTACAAAAAAAAAAACACCTTTTATGATACAGGCTGGAGACAGAAACACCTGTGATGGGACCACCAGAGAGAGAAGCAGCAGAAGAAATCATCCAAGCTCAAATCTGCCCTTGAGTTCTCAGCATAGCAGCTGCAAATAACATACCTAAAGACATATAAAGCATTATGTATAGGAGCATATATGGGTTAGCAAGTCAGGAACCATATATATCTATGATTCTATTCTGTATAATAGAATAGAAGTGTCACCACAGCTCTGCCAAGACACCTTGGCTGGAAAGAAAGTCTTCTGCCCATGAGCAGCATAGCCTGGCTCTAAGATAAAAAGATGCAGACAGGATGGAAAGGGTCCAGAGAAGGGCCACGAGGATGATCAGAGGACTGGAAGACCTGACATATGAAGAAAGGCTGAGAAAACTGAATTTGTTCAGACTTAAGAAGGCTTAGGGGAGACTTATTATCACATACCACTACATAAAAGTTGGCTACAAAGAAGATGGAGACTTCCTTTTTAGAAGGACTCACATGGAAAAGACAAGGGGTAACGGGTACTAGTTACTCCTGGGGAGATTTGGATTAATCTCCAGAAGAAAATTGGACTAGATGATTGTTGAGGTCCCTTCCAACTTGGTATTCCATGATAAAAAATGGAATTGCTCAAATTCCACTTAATCCATATTAACTGAAGGGGACATGAAGAGTTACATCATTGGGACAATAAACTCAATGGTCATAGCTACCTTAGGAAGGCAAAATATCATTGGTCTGTCAATCTCTGGATTAAAGAAAAGATCATATGGGCCAGTCTGTTACCAGATAAAACGGAGTGGGACATGTTGTGGATAGCCAAAATATTAGAAAAAAGAGTGGATCAGGTCTTTATACACTGGCTTTAAAAAAAAAAATAAAAAATTAAAGTGGACTAAAGGGCCATTGAATTTTTTCTGCTGAGTTCTGAAATACCAAGAAGAACTTTTGGAAAGCCAGAGAAAAGCAAGCACTCCACGAAGAATTTTAGCAGGTAAATGGAATTGCACAGATAATTGTGTCAGCTTGACATCGATCCTGGACATTCTTTGGGAGGTGTGATTCTCCATTTAATTGATGAAGAAATTAAAACAATATAATGAATGACAATCTACATGGCTCTATGGAATTCATTTAGCAAGTTTTATTAAACTGCCTGCAAACTGGGTTGAAAAAGCATTGGCAACAATGTAATGTAATTAGGCTGCTGTACACTGACTGACTTATAAACCTGAGCTCTCTGAGAGTGCCTCCAGCTCCAGGGTTTTTTATCTCAGTAGAGGAGAGGTTAAAAGTGATGAGCTGCCCTCAGAAAAGCACTCAGGAGATGCGTGGGAACGGACAGCTAACCTTGCAAAGAGTGAGGACAAGATTCAACAGCAGGACCATGAAGTCAGATTAATTCAGGCTTGAAATGTGGACCAAATATTTAAAGCAGAGCAATTAGGGCAATTCATCTTCTCAGTGGTTTGCTGGGGACCGTGGTGCTCTCTCAGTCACCAGCAAATTTTTAAACCATGATTGGCATAATTTTTAAACCATGATTGGAATAATTTTTAAACCATGATTGGAATATTTTTTTTTCTTATTTTAGTTGTTGTTAAAGACAGAAATACACTAGTTAAAACAAAACCACTTCAAATGCTAATGGCCCATCTGCAAATCAGGCCTTGCTGACCTTATGAGATACCCCCTTATTAAAACTAAAGTCATTTTCTTTCATTCTTCTGCCACCTGACATCTTTCAAGCATACTCAAAGGGCTCCAAAGTGGTTATAAATGGAATTGTAAAGCCTCTTTCTCTAAAACAAGGTTATGCTCTGAGTTTACAAACGCCAGCAGCCCAAATCCTGCAGCATTTCAGTCTGGAAGCATGGGGCAGAATGCAGATTTACCAGCTCTGGATTATGCCTCATAATGTGAACTCATTGCATGATGAGTGAACCCAGCGCCCACGCAAATAACTGCTGCTTCCAGTTCCTAATGAATCACAGCCCCAGAAAGGGTCAGAAGAACAGTCACTGTGAGGGGAAAAAAAAATAAAAGCCCAGCTCAAATGGGCTGCTTTGCATGCTTGCTAGGGCCAGAGCAATCAAAGAGATGCTAGCTGGGGAGATTAATGACATCATTTCTGTGGACAACTAACCCATCAAATTCATGTGAATTTTTTCCCCCATCTTTTTTTTTACATTTTGTTAAAAGCCTTTTAAGGAGACTTGCTTTTTAGCTACTCATTATTTAGCGAGATGGAGAGGGAGGAGTTGGGAGGAGTTGAGTTAGGAGGAGTTGAGTTGAGCTGGGAGGAGTTGAGTTGAGTTGGGAGGAGTTGAGTTGAGTTGGGAGGAGTTGGGAGTTTCTGTAAAACTGGCCTTCAGTTGATCCATGACACCATTTCTACTTCCCTTTCCCACACAGTTTTGCACTTCTGCTCCCAAATATGTGGTTTTATGGAGGAGGAAATTTCATATCCAAAAGGCCCACACAAACTCTTTTTTTTTTCCCAGCATCTTACCCCAGAGATGGTGTCTGGTTGAAGCTGCCATAAGAGATTTCCCATCAGAAGATAAAGTATACCCTTTTAAATTTTTTTTGTAATTATTATTATTTTAATGCCATGGAGAGGAGAGACAAATTCCAATTTTCCTTCAACTATCTCTGCTCCAGCAGCCAAGGGAAGATGCAAACATCAGGGTTCCTGCAAGGGAGACCAACCACCCTGGTCCGTGCTTCCAAAAAGACAAGTCAGTCCTTTCCCTGGATTGGGCACATGATAATAAAACTGCAGATCAAAGCAAGAAAAGTGCTCCTGGCAGGGAAGAGCCCAACTGCTAAAACACCACAGTAAAAAAAAATACAGTTGTTTATTATGTGATGAAAGGGAGCATACAGATTTCGTGCTTTAACTTGACACAGGTTTCCTGAAATAGTGTGGAAAATCAATGGTAAAACAACCAACAAACGATTGTACAAGGTGACCTCTTCTGATCCCCAACATTCTGTAGTTCTGAGATAGCTCAATCGTTTTTCTAACCAGAGGCTGAGCCATACCCTGGTGCACTGAGCTGGGCTGCTCAGCTGCCCCCTAGATCTCAGTGAACAAACCCAGATTTTTCATCTGAAGTGCTCGTATGGAAACGTCCAGGTTGGCTCTGATTTCTTCATATGGAAGTGACCCCTGTCTGGACAGCTTCAGTGCTTTTGTTAAACTGCTGTGGGTGAGTTGAAGGCATCCCACGTTTCTAGATGCCAAAGTATGTTTCATCAAGGCAAGCTCACCCCCTTGCCCATGTGTATCACCTTTCCCCCAAGTTACACACATTTAACAAATCATTTTTCTTATTTTCATGTGGCTGGGCCACGTGAGCCCTCTGGGTGTCCAGGAAGGGAAACTGAGGCAAGGGGGTGTGCTGCAACCCCCCTCCACAGCATCATTGGTGTGATCAGCATGGTGCTGCATGATATTGTTATGATGGGGACAGGAGCAACATAACCCAACATCACCCAGCTATGAGATGTAAATTCAAGGTAGTGAAAAACAAGGGAATACCCTTAAATAATAAAATCCTCACTCTATGACATGCTTAAGACATTAAGTATGTGTCCTATTAGTCACCCAGGAGCTATGCCACGTTCTTTATCTGTGCTTTTCTGCTTCTAGTCATCTTCTCAGACACCACTGCCCTCCAGTGATAAGTGCTGAGAGGTGAAAAGCAAAAATGCCTCAGAATACCCTCGAAGACACCTCTTTGTTGCTGCCAGTGCTTTCCCTCGTGTCTGCCAGGCTAAAGCAACTTTCTGGTTATTTTATCAGAAATTCTCTCTGCCACACTGCAGCCTGCATTTCCTTCTGCTCCTGACTGATCCCAACCCAGATGGGAGCCACTTCTCTCCAAGCACAAAAAGAAAAGATCTTCCTGCCAGTGAGCTATACCATTGCAGCCCCAAAGTGCATGTTCCTATAGACATGGGTCAAAAGTTGCCTTCTAATCATTGCAGAGCAATTTGGCAAAGCAGGGTTACCCACCCAAGCCTCTCATGAGCTGTCTGCTCCTTTCACACCTTTGCACCACGACACCTTCCAAAATTGCCTCAACTCTCACTTTTCCATGCTTGCTGTATTACCACGAGACTCTTCCCAGAGCACAAATTGGTTTAACTTTCAAGAAAAACACAGATTCCAGCAAGAAGGAATATTTGACTCTTTTCCTCCTCCTAGTTTTTTGAATGGATAAATGCTTCAGTGATGCAGTCTAGCAACTCCCTAGCAGCCTTATTATAAAGCACAGTGTCTCTTCTCACATCTTTCTCTGAACCACAGCAGCTTCTGGCATGCCTTCAAACCACTAAAAACAGCCCAGCAAGAAGCCACCCTCCAGGATGAATTTTTTTAAGGGACACCTTCCTGATACACTCACTAATTCGAGTCCCTAAAGCTGCGTTTTGGCTTCATAATGACACCAAAGACATCCCCCATACACCCAGAATTTGGCACACACATTCAGAGGGTTTGGGATGTCCAGCACAAGAGCTGATCAAGAAGTCCTTCCACTTCCATACACCTCAGGGTAAACAGTACAGAACATGGTTCTTGGGCCAACCCTCATCATATGGAGATGAAAGAAATTTAAATAAAGAACTTTAATGCTGACAACATCTCATGCAGATACATAAAAAAATAGAATAACAAGATGAAAAGACCCGATCCCTTAATACAAACAACTCAACGGAATTTATTTTAATGTTTTGGGTTGGGTTTTTATTTTTTAAACAGAATTTTGACACTGATGGGACATTTAAGTTCCTGTCAGTGATTTTTATCTTGGAGAATTCTGCAGAAACTTTGCTAACAAAGAACAAAATGCAAATGGAAATAACTCAGAATTCCCATCCTGTTGCACTCGCTGGAATCAATCACAGCCTTGCATTGTACTCTGCAAAAATATGCCAGAAAACTCATATTTTCAGACCCTGATGTCCTGAACCTATATCCCACCTGCAGAGTAAACTTCTGAGTTTTTTTTGTTAATTCATTTTCTACCCATGTGCCTGTAAGCTGTTTGAATCTTACAGTTGCAAGATCAGGCTGTAATTAATTTACTGCTCCATGGGACATGGCAGGTGACTGTTTTTACCCCATTCTGCAAACCAATACCTCAAAAACACACATACACTGCTGAGGGGGGTTTGGAGATGCGTGCAGACGACCCAATATGAGTTACAACATGCATTCTTTATTCACAACCTTTCTCCATTTATAGTGATTCTAACAGCAAACGTGTTTACATCTTTGACTATTGGTCAAACAGCAGAGCTACAGAAATAACAGTTATCATTCCTCCCCCCATGTGAAGCTAGCAGTTTCTCAGG
>JANHGL010019626.1:0-14148 GCA_024611195.1 Ceyx melanurus
AAACTGGACATCCACAAGTCTATGGGCCCTGATGGGATACACCCACGAGTGATGAGGGAGATGGCAGAGGTCATTGCTAGGTCACACCATAATTGGAACGGTGCTTGTAATTTGACTTGAAAGCAAAACAAAATAAAACCAGTTTACTTCTAACCTTACTATTTTCCACACAGCAAGAAAATTTGGAAACTACATATTTTATTTGCTTGGTTAGTGGAGTGAGTGGGAAGATTGCTCTTTGCAGTAAGACTAATTTTAGAATTTCCAGATACATCACAAATCAGAAATTCTGGCATTCAATTGACTCTACTTACAAACAAATAAAAATCTTGAGCAGTGAAATAGCTGCAGCAGGACACTCATTTAAAGGTAAATAAGATGCCATTAAGTGACTCAAGAATAGAACAGAGCTCTGATTCTTTATGAAAATAAGAAGCCAAGAGAAGGAAGAAAATTTCAAGGTGATTCAGAGTCAAACATGGTTTATATTCAATTAAATTCCAAAGCTAAAATCTTTGCCAATTTGTTTTCTATCTACTGTGTGTTTTATGCCATAGTGCCATATGCTACAGTTTGGAGTACTGTCTCTCTCACTTGTCTTTTAATTGGCTTGACCTATGAGAAAGATGGCAGGAAACCAAGCTAATTATATCAATTCAACTCATGCTCTATAAAATCCGATATAAATGACATGTCAGGTGAAAAAAATAAAATGAAGCAGTAGTAGAAAGGTAATTAGAGTTTCTTAACACATTCCTACATGCTGGACCTTGCTTATTGCACTATCATTTTAAGGATTTGAAAGGATGTGATTGACAAAGTAAGCACATTCAGATCTCAAACTACAAAGTAAAACTTTAAATATAGTTATATGGAAAATTAAAGTAATCAACAGTACTTTCAAAATAAGCAGGCCCCAATCCAGAATAATTGTCTCATTTCCAATTATAAGCATTTGTATACCTTCTACTCAGTATACATCAGCATTACTCTACAGCTATACTGCTTTAAATTGAAATATCATTTCTAAACTACTGAGAAAATGGGAGCTGATGTCAAAAAATCTGTTAAGAGTGCTAAGTGACATGAGTTAGACAGTGAAGTAGGTATCAGAGCTATAAGAAAGTCTTACTCAAAGCCACAATTGCATGTCCCATATGTCAGTAAAATAAGCATCTTATCCCATCTACCATCATATCCACTTTCCAGAGCGATATTTGAGATTATGAACAATGGAAAGCTTGTGAAATGCTTTCCCCAGTACACTTTATAGCTAGCACGGAGTGCATTAGACACAAGTGGATAGCATTTTAATGATGACCCACACTGAAATAATAGTCTGATATCTAATTTTTGCCACCTAAAAAGAAGTGGTCTATTCTCTAGTTCTCTAGTATTCATTAGACCAGTTAGACTCTCTCTCTTCATTGCCACTGGAAAATGCCTGCATGATTGACTTAGCTGTCAGTGAATTGAATTTGGTGAAACGAGCATTACTTTAAATCCTAAAGATTTAATCCTAAATATTAAATCCTTGGAATACATTCCTGAAACAATCAACTTTTTTTTTTTTCCCCAAAAAACAGCATGCATACATACACAGCTGCTTGTTTGTCCCATCCCTTTCATATATTGGTTTACATGCACAAAAGTACACCCTCCAGTATGTATTCAATCTTTTAGAATACATTCTTATTTGTATCTTGGTTTTGTAGATAAGAGAATAGCCTAGTAACAAAGCCACTTAAACAAAATAATTCACAGAATATAGAGGCTTAATGAAACCATTGGGAAAGAATTAATTAACTGCCTCCACTAAACAGTTCAACTTAAATGCAGCAAAGCACTTCAATATCTGTTTAATTTTAAGAACAGAAATAAGCACTGCTTAAACAGTCTAGGAAAAGTCCTGGAACCCAGGAAGTTTACCTCAAAATGAGGAAAAACTTCTTTAGTATGAAGGTGATGGAGAAGTGGAACAGTCTACCCAGAGAGGTTGTAGAGTCTCCTTTGCTAATTTCAAAATCCACCCAGCTATCTTCCTGTGTGGCCTGCCCAAGGTGATCCTGCTCTGGCAGGGGGGTTGGACTTGATGATCTCCAGAGGTCCCTTCCAACCCCTAACATTCTGTGATTCTATGAAGAGTCTCAGCCATGCCCAGAGTATGTCAATGACAACGTTGTGCAGAAGTGCTACTGTTCTCTTCCATGAAGTATTCCCAAAGCCCTAGTATTTTCTTTTTCAGAAATAGAGTGCATTACCAGAACTTAATACACAGGGCCTGGCCTCAAACTGAGCTGAGATGCCTATTTGGTTAGTTTAGTTTTAAACCCACTATCAAATTTCCATTCTGATACACTGCTTGCCAAAATCAGCATGAATCTTTTCATGGATTACAAGAGCTCTGTGTTAGCCTAGACTTTAAGTTTGTATTCCAGGGTTTTGACACAAATGTTCTCTGATAACTAGACAAAGATGATTCCTGCAAATCAGTTATAAAATGGTCCTATTAATTTTACACTCTTGTAGTGGAAAATATTGAGGAAAAATTGCCAGCACCAATGAATCATAACATCCTTATATTTTTTTTTCTCCATTTAGGCAGTAGTTTACTCCAAAAGCAATTCTAGGAAATGGGCCTATCTGCCCATCTTAAGGAAAAAAAAATCTTGTGTAAACAGATACATTCTGTGCAAGATATTCACTTGCTCTTCACTCTGTGAAAAGACCTAATGAGATTCTCTTACATAGACAGTCTGCAGCCAATAATCTGTAATGTGGTCAACTGAGGCATATCTCTTGTCTGAAAAAATCCAAATATTCTACAGTGCCCTTTGAGCACCCTACATATCAGAGCATTGTCACAGATGAACCCTCTTCATCCTCACCACTCTGAAAGAAGATAGTGGACCTTTATCTGACCACATAATCTACTTTTCGTCGTTGTTTGTTTGAAAGGAATAGGATCCAAGAAGCAGTTTTTTTGGAAGTTCTTAAAATCTCAGACTCAGCTACGACTGAAAATCAACACCTATTTGCTTTCTCACAGTTCATCTAGTCATAATCACCTTATGGCAAAATCCCAGCAAACTGCTGCTAAAGACCATTATGGTATCACAGATCTAACACTGGTAGAGCAACAGAGACTGAACTTCTAAAGAACAACTTGTTTCCATGTAAGGACTTTCAGCAGTTCAGCATGCTCTAGTAATTCAATCACAAGCTGTTCTATTATGTGTAAGAGTCCCTGGGTGAAGTTGTGTAGTTTGGGTTAGGCAGGAGTTCAGCCAGGATGATCGTAATTGTTCCCTGCAGCCCTTATATGTATTAAGAAAAACCAAAACCAACCACAACAACAAAATCAAGAAGCAGCTGGAAGTGCCATATGTAGGGGAGGGAGAATTGTTCCAAGACCTTGGCCTATCATTTTATTTTCCTCAAATGCTGTTCTTAACCTGAAAGTACAACTTTTTTTGACAGATAGATATGATCTGACCAATCACACTTAGTGTTCAAAAATGATAAAAATCATAGCAATCTCATTTTTCAAGGTGAATTTCAGGAAAATGAGATTAAAGAGCAGATAGTCTAAAACTGAATGTGAACTAAGATTTTTTCATTCTTCTTTACATAACTAAAGCATCTGTTATTCATACATAAAAGCTCTTTAAATAGTCACTGAAACTGACCATAGAGGGACCACCTATGTGCAGTTAAGCTGCTGTACTGGCCTGCCAAAGTTTTAAGGCCTTTAAAATCAGAGTACCTCTCAGAACATGGAGACAGTTTTATATAAAAAGTGCAATTGCTGTTTTGCAATGTAAAAAAGCAAAATGGAAATTAATGACAGTTTGGGAATTGAAACTTTTTGACTTCAAATATTAAATAGTTCACTTGTTTTAGATTTTAAAATAATATAACACAAGGTTTTTCAGCTACAAGTGAATGCTGAGTGCAAAACTGAGCAGTGCAATAATAAAACATTATAAAATTCAGATGTCTCAGAAAAAATACATAAACATCAAGTAAACAATTTCTGATGTTTCCAGCAATGTGTTCATTTATTTGGTTATAATTCTGAGATAGAAAAGTGAAGAATATGGAAAATTCATCTGGAGTTGTTTGCATGTGGAAAGGGCTAAGTACTTACAGGAAAAAGTAAGAGAGGCTCTGAAACCTCCATTCAGCTGGACAAGTATCTGGGCAGCTCACTTCAACGTTCATATTCCTTCTGATATGAGTGGGGTTTCTACTAGTCCACAACTTACTTCCAACATAAACTATTCTAAAGTTCTAAATACATGGAAATCCTCATTCACCAGAATCAATCTTAAAATCATGTTTGGTGATTTTTCCCTTTATTCCATATTTTCCACTGAGGTCCTGTGGGATTGTACCACTCACCACAAATGCCTCCACTTCTTCTTGCCTTAAGAGATGCACACACACATATCAGGTCTCGGAGATAGAAATGCTTCTCCACAGCAAGGACATCTCTAGTCATATTTTCCTGACTAGATCTTCCAGGTAACTAAATGGCAGAAAGTTTATATAGACAATTCTGATCAGACTAAAGCATAAAAGACAATACAAAATACTTGGCTACTTGACTGAACAGACACAAAAGCACCTGGAGTTTTCCTTTGAAAACTTACTGAGGCAGGTTGGTGGGCTAACCTTGGCTGGCTGTCAAGTGCCCACCAGACCACTCTATTTCTTCCCCTTCTCAACAGTACAGGGGGAGAAAATTCAAAGAAAAGCTTGTAGGCCAAAATAAGGACAGTGAAATCATTTAATAATTAGCGTCACGTTCAAAACAAAGTCAATTTACTGCAAATAATTTAATTTATTGCCAAATAATAAAATAGTAGGATAGTAATACAGGGGCAACGAGGAATAGATTTTTGTAGTCAGTCTATAACACTTTGTCTTTGTTACTCCTTCCTGTCATACTTTGCTCCTGCTCATCAGAGGAAAAAAAAAAAAGTGTCTTCCAGAGGAAAAAAAAAAAAGTTAAAAGCCAGCATGTGTATTAGTGCACATTTGCAAATGCAGACACCACAAAGTTGAAATTAAAAGAATGCTAGAAATAAATATTTGTGAATAGTAACCATTGTTCATAGTGAGAGAAGACAAAATAGTGGGTAAGGAAGGAGATAATGCTGTGCCAAAAATCCACTGTATTTACACTGAATCATATTTTCCGCTTCTGCTTTCATCCAATGGTGTGTATAATAAAATATGGTTGCCACTGAAATTTGATGCTCCAGCAAGTATGAGCAAACATGGAATGTGATCTGGAGCATCATTTGTATTGGTGCAACTCTCAGCTACAGTCCCACAGAACTACAAGATATTAAATAGATTTATTGCCTATCAGTTTTATACCAGAGGGAGAATATCTGCTTCTCGGAGTGAAGAGATGCATTATAAAAAAAGTAACTGTGATACTAAGAAATCATCATTCAGCCAAGCTAAAATAAATGATAAATTCCCTTTGTGGCTGATTTTTATCTGGCTGCACCTGACAGCAAAAGTTTTCACAGGCAGATACCCACAGATTTTTAAAGGAGAGTAACTCTAAATAACATTTTCTGGCATCAGTTTAACCCTCTCCCTCCCATTCCTCATTTCCTGGAGCTGTTAACTGGAACAGAGAAAGTCCTTTATCAATTTACCTTTAGCGTTATAGGGAGATCAAAAGGCAAGTCAGGCAAAACATAGAATATACATTTTCATTAATATTTTACACCTTTGGCAAAGTAAAGATATGCACGGCCTCTCCTAGAATTTTCTGCCACTTTCTGGAGCTTCACAGTTTTCAGTAAAGTGTAAAGGAGTGAAAGGATCCTGATGTCCTACAGCATTTGAAAAAATAAACTCTACACCATATTTCTTCAAGTAACAGAAACCAGGGGAAAGACCTTTATGCAGTCCCTGCTAATACACAACCCAGACACAAAGCCATAGATTTCTTGATTTTACGAGTGAACTATAAAGGACATCCTCTATTAAACAAACATTTCCTCCACAGCCATGTTATTACATTATGTCATGATAAAGCGTTCAATAATTCATCCCACTTTTGTTGTGTCAGGGTCCATAAATAAGGAATTACAGGAGATTGAAGCACACCAATAGGCACGTATAAATACATTTAAAATCCCACAGATTAAATATGAAAGCAACACACTAACAGTAAATCTGTTGTAGTCTCATCCTCTTAACATAAAACTGGTGTAAAAGTCTTATTCTTACTTAAAAGTTTCATACTTTTTTTTGGATCAGTGCAAATAACCAGAGTATTAGAGCAGCAGGCATTACTTTACTATTCTGAACTCATTTGAATATATTTATTTTTTAATTCTGTACTCCATAAGATAGGGTTTGTTTTTCATGTGCATCTCTTGGCTGCACATCTCCTTCTCCCTTATCTTTTCTACCCTTTTTTCTTTTTGTATATAGATATTTTCCTATTCCTAATGGATTTTTTGAGAGCAACGTGGAGTACACTTCTCAATACAAATTCATTTGCTGATATTGAAATTCACATCCTTTGCCTTTCCTGAAATGTGTTTCTTCTGAGAGCTGAAATTCATTTTTACTGCAAGCACAAGGCTGCTGTTTGTAAGGGATTGTTCCCCTGCCATGGGAGCTGTTGTCTGTGACAGTGAGCATTAGGCTCTGAGCAATTGTTCTATAGGTTCCAATGATGCTGTGCTCCAACTCTAAAACCCTCAGGGTAGAAAAATGTAGAGGTACTTAGGTCTTCATATAACAGATAAAATATCGTGTAAATGAGAGAAAAAACTTGCACCTTTCTGGTAAAGGTGTCTAGTCAGAGATCACATCCACATTAAAGCACAACATATTTCACAGAAAGAAAAACAGGAAAAGAGCAACATCTGGCATGGGGGGGGCTCTTGTTAATACCTACGAGGAGTCACCCTGAAGCTGAAGGGCAAATCTAGTACTCCTGTGCATGAGTAATAGATTGAATATGAAAGGAACCAGATGACCTTTTGTAAACACTAGATTCCAAAGTTCTCCTCTTTTTTTTTCTGTTTTCCTATTGACTATGTTCATTAATTTAATTAATAATTTGGTGTGTTTAAGGTTTGGTAGTTAGAATATGTACCCTGTCAGTGGAAGGTCCTCCTACATTCAGACATAATAAAGCTTACTGACTGATTTTAATATATGTTTCAGAAAAAAATTTCCTCTCATTTCTACCTTCACTTTTTTTTTTAATTTTTCTTTGACCAATTCTTCTGATATATATTCAACAGCTTAATTACCTGGGAACAATATTACATGGTAAGGTCAGGGGGAGTGCTAGGGACTATCTTGCAAATAATTTTCTGCAGATAGAGGAAAAAAAAGGTTTAATCATTAGCACTGCCTCAGATTTAGATTCAAACAAGAGGCCCAAAAAGACAAGAAATAGTAGTTTGTCCTGTCTATTATGAGAGAGTAGGCATCCATGTTGACTCAGTTTAACTCAGCACAAAGAAGGAATTCCAGTTGACAAGAAAAAAAAAAAACAAAAAATAATCCCATAAGAAAGTCACATGTTAAATATGGTTGATAAATCTGTGTAATAAAAAGTTCCATATCAGCCTAAGGCACATGAAAAATGTGTTATAGAGAAATTTTTTTCAAGAATGAAGCTTTGGTTAAAACAAGTTGTCAGTAGTGGTACTTCAAGTCACTGCCCACTGTTTTTAGCATTGGTATTTATTCCTTTACACACTCATGGAAGCATAATAATTTCAGACTAATAAGTTTTAAAAAGCTCTTACCTTTGTCTACTCAAATATTATTTTCTTCCCAATCCATTAGCCTGTACCCTCATCCCCCATGAGTTACCTCTGCTGTATGACAGTAACAGATGCATTCTTCTCACTGCTTTTTGTTTGCATTTTTTCTGTCTACGTTTATGGCACCAACTTCAACTAATGGTTTTAGCATACATCATTAGGCTTGATTTAACTGGTAAGAAGTTGGTAAATGCTCTGCCATGGCTTCTGAATTTACACCAGAAAATAATACCAGGATATTTTTGTTTCCAGCTTGCTTTAAAAATTAATTTGAAGGCATCAAAATGAAGTTTTAGCTAGAGTAGAAGGATTTTGAATTGTTCTTAAAAAAACCTTACTTCTTTGTTGCCACCTAGCTTGGGATAAGCAAACCAGACAACATGTGCTTAAGACCCTGAGGCTGGTTGACACAGAAGAGCAGTATCTACAGTCTGAAGCATACTGGGCCTCCAGAGCAGGGTGGGAATGCACAAAACACCCACAGGAATGCTCTCCAGACTGTACTATGTTCCCTGGTAGAAACTGGAATTAGTGGCATGGTGATAAAAGTCCCAGGCCAGAGATGTAGCAAGGACCTTCTGACAGCAAGGATGAGAAAATGGCAGTATTCTGCTCTGGCATGGCTCATATTAGCAATATAGGCCTGCAATAAAGTCCAAGTACTTTGTTTGCTTTTTTGTGAATGGCTGAACCACCCACCCGTGCCAGCTGAGCTGGTGAGACCTGCTTCACACATTCAGCACAATCAAGATCTGTAAACCATGACTTTGCCATCTGTGTACCATAAGTTCAGGCCTGTGAGGCTT
Organism: Ceyx melanurus; assembly: GCA_024611195.1. Classification (NCBI taxonomy): domain Eukaryota; kingdom Metazoa; phylum Chordata; class Aves; order Coraciiformes; family Alcedinidae; genus Ceyx; species Ceyx melanurus. The sequence goes on from JANHGL010019626.1 coordinate 8,627, forward strand.
CTTAAAAGAACAATTCATGGCTTCAGGTGATGGATGCTTCATTTAAAATCCTCCATCAGGTGGCCTGTGGATGTAAGAACTGCTTTGACGGGGAGCGTGAGTGCATTGGGGTGTGTGTAGTGGGAGAGGAAGCTAATGAATCCTCCCTTTAGATTCAGGATACCAGCTTTCAAACATCTGCAGAAACTGCACACCCTCAGTTCCAGATGGAGTCCACACATCCCTGCCAAATTATCTGCAAAGCAAAAGATGTGCAACTGCTCAGCAGCTCAGAACAGGTGGAAGCATTCAATTAGGGAAGAAAGCCTAGGGTTCCTGTCCTTCTGGAGATGATGCTTTAAATATGTAAACCATCCTGGAGCAAACCTACAATCAGTGATTGTCTGAAAGGGAGCCATCACTGCTTCCTTACCATTCTCCTGTCACCATCTGTCCCAAAACAACTTCAGTGCTTTTGAAAAAAAAAGGAATAAATTCAATTATAAACAAAGATCCCAGAAAGGCCTCTTTACAGTCTGGCAGCTAAGGCTTCAGGGTGGCTGAAGTGAGAAGAAGCCACAGCCCATGCTGTTAATGCCTAGTGGTGAGGCACAGCTCCTTGGCAGGGCACAATAAGACACCTCTGTTCTGGAAAGCAATGCACTTTGATACACATCTCCAGAAACTTAAACCCAATTTAAACCCAAACAAGAGGACACAAAGGCTCACACACGTGCATATCATGGTCATGTACTCTACTGCTCTCTCCTTGTGCACTGCACTGTCTAGGAAACATGGATTGTCTCTGATGCAGCATTCATCTCTGGGCTGTGGACTTCAGTTGAATGGCATATGTCTGAGAACTAATGGTAGCATTTGATCCTGCACTAGTCAAGTTCTTTTCACATTCTAGCAATGTGCATTTCTGACTCGCATTAGAGAATCTCTTTGGGAACCCGATCATAAATCCAGATGGGAATTACATAATAGGGCAAGAAAGAGAATACATGTCCTTTAAGTCTTAGGTCAGGAGCTTACCACTGAAATTCCAATTACCTGGGCATGTGAAAGCTTAGAGTAATGAATTACCTCCCCTTACATTTCTGCCAACCTTCAGAGTTAAGCAAATAAGTTAAAAATGAATTACAAAGTTTCTTGCCAGCAGATTCAGCAATGAACATTTGATAGGAAAAAAAATATCTATGAATCTATAGGAAAGAAACCCAAACAACTATTTTTTTTCAAGTGCTTCATTGTTTAAGTAGATTTAAACTAAAGGAGAGTCAGAAATTCATGTCCTTTTTTTCTTCACTATGTTAAAAAAAAAAAAGCACCATTTCAAGTACTGTGTATTTTCATGTAACTGTGAGTGGAACAAAAATTCAGAAACCAAAGCTCAGTGAATGATGCCGTGGGGAAACTATCAAACAGTTCATGCCACCCTCAGCCTTATAACCTATTTATGTCAGCTGAATATTAAATTTTCACATTTGGGACTGAAATAAAGTTTTTTGGTATTATGATGACATTAAAATTCTTGATTTACAATCCTGGAACTAGTTCTTGGAGCATTTTCAAACAGAAAAATGTCTCAACAGCATATATTTCCAAGTTGTAGTTATAGCAGATACCAAAAATATCTTTTACTGGGAAGCATGTGCTAGACACCAGTTAGTGCATACCCTGTGAAAACACTCCGTGCCATTTGAGTACATCCAGGGTGGAAGGAGGCCAGTATAAAATAAATCAACATGCAACATAATACAAATATATAACTTTCTGCTTCCTTTCACTGCATACCAATTATAGGCTCAAATACTTTCATTTGTCTGGCAGCTGCAATGGCCCACCTATAAAGCTGTATCCTGCATTCTGGAGAGGCAAATGTCCTCCAGTATCCAGAGTGCTTCAGCACGGTTTAGACAATTCTCTCATGGTCTTGAGCTGGTGTACCTAGAATATTACTGTGCATATTTATTAGCCCAGTTTCTCAAATTGTCAAAGCTTTCCTCCCTTAGGTTCATAAAACATGATTTGTACAGCATATAGGCACACTTTTCCACACTACCAGGTGAGATTTATGTTTGTACTCCTTTTTTTCCTGTTTTCAAATGACAGTCTGAGGATTCTTCACCTATCTCAAGGGGGGGATCCTCAGCTGCTCAGACTCCCGGACTAGAGCTCCATCTGTTTTCCAGCTCTGTGGAAAAGACAACCAGCGAAGCCAAGACTCTCTAGGAGCTGAAGACTCTGGCTGATTAATGACTCAGAAAACATGTTGTCCAGAAGAGAACATTACTGATTCACCCAGAGCATATTAACACACACCACCAAGTGTCAGAACAACCAAGTCTTAAAATGCACGTTCCAATAATCTTTGGAATACGAGGTTCTCTCATCCTAAGCAGGCTAAGAGTTAATATGTTTAGTTACCCTACATCTTTGTGTAAAATACTTCACCTGCATTTCAGTCACACAGTTTGTGCCCATCGGCCCTTGTCCTGTTAAGATCACACCATAAATGTGCTAGTGAACTTACATCACTTTATAATAATTCTTTCTACATTTTTTTTATACAAAATAAAAATTTTGATTGACATACCTGTAGAATGCCTTCTTGTTATTCTTTAAGTCCCCTGCCAAGTTCAGCTCCAACCACGCCTTGGCCCTCCTGACCTCATCCCTACATAATTGAGCAGCACCCCCATACTCTTCCCAGGGTATTTATCTCTGCTTCCACCACCTGTGAAGCTCCTAATTGCTTTTTAGTTTGACCAGAAGATCTTGGCTCACCCACACTGGTCTCTTCCCTTTCTTGCTTGATTTCTTACACCTGGGGATCAAGATCTCTTGAAGTTGCTGAAGAGTGCTCTTAAAAATCTGCCAGCTCAGTTCTGCCCCCTTGTCTCTGAGGACTGTTTCCCAGGATATCCTATTGACTAACTCCTTGAAGAGCTGGAAGTTTCCTTTTCTGAAGCATTTTCAAATATGATAATTATTAGACATGTCAACAGTCATACAGCAGAAAACATAAGAATTTAAAATGTCTATTATAAGTCCATTTTGCTCACTGACAAGAGCTGTGCAATTCTCATCTAGTAATCTGATAATCTGAACCCAGAGGAAAGGGAAGAAATAAGTGGTTTATGTCACCATGAGAAATATTTTTTCTCACCCATTATGTTATTAGTATAGATTCAAAGGCACAGAGATGATAATTGTGGACTGGAAAATGAAAATCTTACCCAGGGACCTTTTTCAAACTGATTTGCTCAATCAGAGCTCTCTCCTGCCACTTGATCATGTCCATGGTGCTTTAGAGTGTCTAATCATAAGCTGATTGGAGATGACATTAAGGAGGTTCAGGTTTAGTGCCATCATGGTGGCTAATCAATAATGTGATTGTCCAAGCCAACAGATGTGTGTACAAATAATATTTACTAAACCTTCATGCACTTCTGTGAAAACAAAATAGATGTACTCTTACAGTGTAGAAATGTTCATTCTAAGAATATTTTCTCTGACACAAACATTAACATCTCTGAGACAATTCTTTGTTTCCTTTTAGCTTTATCGTGATTACAAGTTTCCACACTTCCAGTGATTTGTCATTTTATCCATGTTTAATTGTTCTGAACCCAAAAAAAAAACCCTGACTGTAGCTTTGTGGATATCCAGGTTTCTAGTAAAAGACACCTGCATAAGATTTAGAACCCTTTCACATTGGTTTTGGAAAGGCAATCTGATCAGGGAATAACAAGTTCTAAAACTTATTCAAAAAGACAAACTAAAAAGTCTCCAAATAAAGACCTTATTATGAAATAGCAACAGGTTCACCTTTTTACATCATAAGACAATTTTTTTTTTTCCTCATGATTCAAAACTAATAAAGTCATATCTTTGTTCACATATATTTTTACCTGGAGAATCATAAGACTCAACGTTTCATGGTTCTCCTGTTCTATGACTAGGTATTAGATGCACCACATCAACTAAAAAGCAAAAAACAACTCTTTCAAAGTCCTTTTATTAAATGGAGCTTATAACAATTCACATTGATTAATTAATAAAGATTCAGAGTCATTGTTATATGTAATAGGTTCCAAAAGAATATGTATGTTTCCGAAAGTAACTTTTGAAAGTACTTTTACCCAAACACTTTTGAACTATAAGTGAAATCTCTTCTGTTAATGATTTTCATGATGTCCAGAGTCTTATCTGGTATGGTGAAGGATTTGATCCTGAAAAAAAACCTGCAAAAGTAGATAAATCAAACTACTGTAAAGAGGAATAAAAAGAGAGCAGTGACTACTTAAGTTCTGCACTGTAAATAACATATATTAAAGAACATAAAGAAAATGTAACAAATAGGAAGAGGAAAAAAAAAAAGAAATAAAAGGTAAAGGAAAAGTGCACTTAAAATTAAGTACTTAAACCAGGTTAAAAGAATTAAATACACTCCCCTAAAATAACAAAGAATTCAGAAAAGAAAATTAGAACTTGATACTAGTCACTTCAAAATAGAAAAAGAACAGAAGGAAAAAAAAATTAAATAAGCAGTGCTTTAGAACTAAATAGCAAAATAAAAGGAATATACTGCTTGGCAAAAGCAAAAGATACTCAACTTGTAAAATAACACTATATAGCAATAAGCTGTACGGACAAAAAGAAAAAAGAACATTAAAGTTATCTCTATTTGAGACAAGGTTTCAAGCCTCAGGTGTTTGCAGAAATGGCTGCAACAAGATTTTAAAGGGCTTCCAAACCACTAATAGTTTTATTTCCTTGCTTTACTTATTTTTACACAAGCAGTTGCAAAGTGATAAACTACAGGATAAGCACAAAGTGATAATATAATTTGATAAGACAGAACACATTCAGCACAATACAACTCATACCATATGGTGAAACTAGCAGAAGTCACAAACAAATAAAAGATATTGTTCATTCAAGTCCAAAGCCTACCTCCCAGAATTCCCAGGGGAAATGTCTGATGAAAGGAAGGAAACACCTTTGCCCCATAGCATAATCTGATGGAAGCTACAGTGCAAGGGAGCTCATGCCTAACCAATTACCTGTCTTCTTCCATTTATATTACTTGGCCATATTTTGGCCCAACATCAAGTCTACTCCAATTCTAGGATCTCAGTACAATTGCTATATGCTCTCATTTGAAAGATTGCCCCTCTCTTCCATCACTACTTGATTCCTTTTAATAGCAAGGAGGCAATCCTAGCTCAGTTCTAGTCCAAGACTTACAGCAGACTACAGCTAAACCCCCAGGGGATGAAGAGGAGAGAAGCAGGAGGAACAGCAACACCATCAGAAACATAGAATCAGTGAATCATTCATTCTTGCACCACACCAAGAGTACCTGAGCCCTAGGCCTGATTTGTTAAAATAGAAGGAATTATATTCATAAAGGGAAAATTTTATGAATCAGACACCTGACAACAAATAAATAGCATCACAGAATGTTAGGGGTTGGAAGGGAGCTAGAAGATCATCTAGTCCAACCCCCCTGCCAGAGCAGGGGCACCTAG
>JANHGL010019627.1:9091-33157 GCA_024611195.1 Ceyx melanurus
ACTGGGGTGTCCAAAACTGGACACAGTACTCGAGGTGGGGTCTCACCAGTGCAGAGTAGAGGGGGAGGAGAACCTCTTGTTTATAACCATTTTCATTCATCTTGCTCATGCTGCTTTGCGAGTCATTTTATGAAGTTATTTCTCCAGACAGATGTAATTCAGTTAGACTTGCTCAGCTAGTAGCCGGTGAAATTAGGTGTCCCAGTCAAATTCTAGTGGGAAATTACATTCTACTTATTTAATGCTCCCTCTCTAGCGTATGTTATCCTGCAGAAACTACAGTATTATTCCCCCTTCCTCATGATCTGCTGTGCTGCTATTTGGCATTGAACAGCTCTTCTTCTCGATATTAAAAAAAAAAAAAAGCCTATGTTTCAGTAGAAAATACCCAATTAGGTTATTTTTTAAAGAAAAAAAAAATCAGCACACTAACAAGTTGCAGGGCTACCTGAATTTAGCATGGTCTTTTTTAAATATGAATTTCTATAATTTGGGATGCAGAAAGGTGCAGAGAGGTGGGACTACGGAAGGATGCTGACTCTGAAATATCTTTCACTGATCTAAGGTCACATTTCTTTTCTCATTTTAACAGCTCATTATAAGAACTGCTGTAGAGCTGACCAGCTTGTTTTGCTTGTTGATACTCTAGATACAGATTTAGGTTCATGATATTTTTTTCCTTCACAAATATATTTTGAAGAGCAAAAATGCATGGATGGTTGTTTGACATCCCTCATTTTCAAAAGCATTGTTATCCATCAGCATCAAGAAAAGTGCTTCTTCATGTACATTTCAAATCATAGAATACCCAAGTAATTTCTGTGAAGTAACTTAATTTATTTCTTCTCATTACTTGAGAATACTTCTCAAATAATATTTGAAATACATTCTCAGACAATTTAATATCTGACATTTCCTTTCCTGCATTTTTAGTTCAGCATTGAGGAGAATGTGTTTGGATAAGATAACTTGACATTAACCTCTGATTGGAAATGTATTAAATGTGTTTGCTAAGAAGGTTTACTATGAAGGATTAATTGCAATTGTGTGATACTGTCCACCTTGTTTTAATATTTAGCAAAGGAAAGTAGAATGAAGAGCATTCGAATATATTAATTATTTTACTTTTACTGATCTTTGTCACTTTGGGGGTCTGCAAACTTTTGATCAGTCTAAATTTTTTTAAATTCATGCATGTGCCTTTCCTTATTTGGAAAATAAAACCTACAGAAACTAAAATAGCAGGATTTCACACACATAAATCACAGCTAAGATCAGGATACCATCAAACAAGTTCAAGATAAGGTAACAGGATTTGATATATGCCTCTGTATTGATAAGGAAAAACATCAGAGAGGTTCAGATTGAAACACAGTTTGTTTCACGGGGAACCCTTCAAAAATGGCAGGAGCTGCTTTAGTACCTGATGGTGTTATTTTTTCCAGCATAAGCAAGAATGTTTTAAATAGTGAATGTCTCTGAATCCTGATACTGAAGAATAAATAGCAAACATGACTCCCTGATGTCATGGTGCAGACTAATGCTCATTTGGTTTAAAAAAAGGTTTGGAAACAGCATCTAACAGCCTTTATTTATCTAACCATCCTGCAAGTGAGTAACATGAGGCTAAGTATGGTGCCAATTAAATTACTGCCAGAGTAGTAGAGGAAGTGTTGACAATGTAATATGTCACCTGCAGAAGCATCAAACAAATGGCAGCTGAGACCCTGACATCTTTTCCTCTCCAAACAATAAAACACCATCAGCTTACACAAGGAGCAGAAAAATAAGAACATTTAAGTGAACCATGAAGTGAGTTGATGAGTTTGAATGACAAGATATTCCTTTAGAAAACCAAAACCAAGCAAATTACAAAATCAAAAACCAACAAGCTTTAATTAAACTCCTCCAAATTAGGAGTTCAGTGATTCACTGCTGTGTCAAAAAAAGAAACCTTAATGGAAAAAAAAAAAAAAAAGCCCCCCAAAGTAGTGTCCTCTCTTCAGTGTTTTTTGCAGAATAAAACAGTTGCAAGTGACAATAAGCGTATTAATTCTAATTTTACTGCATTATGCTTCCCTGAGACAAATCTGAGGAGTTTTTGGTAGTTTTATTTTGGTTTAAGCTGTGCAGTGAAGGACCACTGAATAAACAATACTGAAACACTTGCTTAAGTAAAATAAATTAGTCAAGGACAAAGCACATTTTAGAAGAACTGGACAGGTCAAGAATGTCACAATCATCAAGTTAGACGTGTTATCAGTAGGAGATAATTCTGAAAAGCTGTAAGGATTTTCAGAAATCTCTGGTAATCACAGGAAATTTCTGTGAAGAAAATATCCAGAACTGGGACACACACACATATATATATATAAAGCATTTGGTTTGATGTTGTCAATCTTTGTTTTAAAAAAATTTAAGCAACATGAGGGGCCCTGATCTGATAGCTTCCAATTGAAGGTATCTCAACTGTCACAAAGGGCATTTATATCACATACATATATGATATATTTTGATGTTGTTAAGCACCATTTGCAGTTCATAACAGAAGATAGAAAAGGATCATCAGAACATCAAACTAAATAAATCCTACGTCAGACTCATCTTTGAGGCATGGAGTCTGGTAACATGGTTCTCCAAATCTGCAACACCACATAAACGGCCACAGATTGGACAATTGTAACACTATAATCTAATTTAATTAATTAAATTTATTGGGGACAATTAGGCAAATTTAATGAGGACATACTATAAATTTCCTGATGCCCACATCTCAGAATCACTGTCCAGGATCAGAGGTATAATACACAACCCTCAGTTCAAAGAATGGATACCATTCCTCCAGGAGAGGAACCTGAATGCTTGGTAGAGGGAACACCTCAGGTCACGCTGAATACCTGCTGAATGCTGCCTTATATGTCTTGTTCCCCGCTCATGATAAGAGCTCCTTCCAAATAACTGCCTAACCCTTACCCAGTGGGAATAACCAAGCTAGCAACGTTTGCCTAGACACTGCTCTCAATACTCAGTGGAGTATCAAGTGAGGTAAAGCTGCAACATCATCTTCAAAAACCCACTTGTACAAGTACTCAAAGCACGTATCTCTACAGTCACCAACAAGATTTGAATCCCTGCCTGCCCCTCAAACACATCCACAGCCAGTTTATCTATAAAAGCCAGCTAGCTGCACATGGGGTGGAGGGGGCACACTCAGGTAACCTCAAAGCAGAGGTGCTGGTTGCTATTATGCTGGCCTGTCACCAGCCAAAATGTGAGTTTAAAAGAGCAGACTATCTTCAAGACAGGTCTGCAACATCTGAAACTTCAGCAGAAGGAGATTTCTTCCCAGCCTAGGCACCTGCATTCTGGAGATGAAAGGAGTTCAGATATATTTTCTGCCTAGTACTTCTTCAAGCTGGCTCCAGGAGCATGCTTTTCATAGGATGTCATCCTTGCAGCATAAAAACTACTTGACTTTAAACTTTGGAAATTATTCCCAAGGAAGGGGAACTTGAAAATGGGGTACTGCAGTGCTGATGTTGGCTTATTGCTGTGTTAAAGCATAAAAATAATCCTGTAACACATTCCCACCAAGGAACATAGAATATTAGCTGTTATTAAAACAAAGTGGAAAATTTTATAGACTAGATAATTCTATTTTTCATATATCATTCCTCTTATTAGCATGTTCTTAAGCATCAGAGGGTACAGGATTTAAAATGAACAATAATTAACATAAATTTGGCTGACACTCCCAGAATTGTAAGAGAGACCACCAGTGCAAAAAAGGTGAAATTTGCAGAAAAAAGATCAAAGAAATTTGGCTAGGTATCTAAGAACATGACAGACTCAACCTCTACAGGACACCTCTCTCTTGTGGAAGACAGGATGCTCCTTCCATATTCCACCATTCTAAAAACAACCTTTCCCAGTCAAGGACAACAGCTAAGCTATGTAACAACTGATAGTCAGCATCATTCATGGTGCTTTCTCAATGCTCCAAGACTATTTTATTTTTCACAGGTACACTCACACTTTCTCCTCTGCCCCAGTGCCTTCAGTTCTACTGCCTGCATTAGCAGGCTATTCTGCCCCTGCTTTGTATGCACTGTGTCCTGCTCCCATTAATGTTCTGTCTTGCACTTTCATGTCTTCAGTGCGTTTTCATCTGCTATTCTTCAAAAGCCATTAGGAACAGATGGCATCCCTGTATGAATGTTCATTCAATCTGCCATGATGGTGGCTGCTTAGTGCTGGACAAATTGTTTTGCTAGCAAAGTTTTTGGTTTGACATTGGCAGTCACATTAATTTGGGTGCCAAGCTTTCACAATGCATTTTGTTAATTCCTCATACCAAGTGGCTTTTTTTTCAATAAATGGTTCTGCATTTCAGGGATTACATGGACCCCTTCACCTTTCTCCTGTCAGTCAGGATTCCCTATTGCTCTACCCAGCATATAGTAATGACAAAAATAAGTTTTGAGGATGCTGAGAATTATATGTGGATAGATAAAAAGACAGAATTAAGATTTTGCTTTCTCTCAGTGATTCAGCTCCTTTGGAATCTATGAGTCATAATTATTATGATAATTTTTCCAAAGCTAAATAACGCAGCTAACTCTAAAAAAAAAAGGATTACACCACTAATGTCACTTTCCCATAGCTCAGCAAATGATCTGAGACATCCAACAAGCTGGTAAAGCCAGAGTCACTAAAACTTTGTAAATCATGAGGAGATGGAAAGGGTAAGTGGTAGATTGACCTGCATTCCAGTGACTACAAGTTTCTGTTGGTTTGCCCTGGGCACTCACAAGTAAATAACTACCCAATAGATTACAGTAGGCTCAGGGACATGGAGTTTAGACTGGCTGATTCTAGCTCTGTTCTGTTTGGGGTTTATTATTTGCTGAAATATAGTTATAAATCCCTTTTTTTTTTAACAATAAAAAGAACTGCAGTGAACCAGACCAAATACTGCATCAGTCTCTTATTAATAGCCCTTCTGTATTTGCATACTGCAAATGGTAGAGTGATGCAGAGAATCTTTTCTGACTAACACAATGAAGAAACATCACATACATGTAATGATACCATGCAGTTTTTAAAATTAACATTTACATGAATTTTGTACAATTGAAATGAAATATTCTGCACAATTAAAAACCTGTTCTTTCTTAGTGCTGATCTGTCCAGATTTCTTTAAAATTCTGGCAAAACTATAACATTAAAGGAGCAATCTTGATTGTTCCGTCCATTCTATTTATGGAAACTGAAAAGCTTGGAAAAAAACAGAGGCTCTGTGAGTCATATTTTATTTTCTTCCTCTACATTTAACACGGTCCTCATTGACAAGTAATTAAAAAAGGAAGAAATAGGCAATCTGAGATCTTAAAGTGCTGATACTCACTTGCTTTACTGCTAAACTCTGATAACCTTACTGTATTTACATTTTCAAAGACTTTACTTAAACATCTTCCATTCCATGGAAAGTCACAAGTTTTCCAATTTTATTTTTTAGATGGATAGATTAGACATAACGTTTAGGGAAGGGAAAACCCACAAGATTAATTAAAAAACTCCTAGAAATGGGATTAAAACTCTAGAAAGGGTTCTCAGACCCAATGATGCCACTGAAGTCAGTAATGAAACTATTACCATGCTACTCAAGAAATACATTATAAGCTCACAACCTAAATCCTGTGGGTGGTTCTATTCCTCTTCCTTCTTTTAGTGAAGGGAAACATCAGAACTGGAAAAAACTACAGATGAAGGAAAAGGTGATCAAAGTCATGGAACACATCCCATACAAAAGAAACTAAATAGGTCAGACTCAGTTTAGGAAAATGGTCCAGCCACGATAATTTGAGCTTCCAGGTAATTCTCAGATGTAATGAAAAAACATACTGACATATACTGGACTACAGCAGCTACTGACAGACAAGCCAACCGAAACTTTTGAAATATATTGCAGTCTAGATACATTAAAAAGAAAATTAAATAAGCCTTGAATCAAATCTAAATCTGAGACCAGTAGTTATTATTTTGTTTCCATAATAACACAGATTTAAGAACTGTGCAGCAACAAGGACCCAAATAAAAGGAAGATGCACTATCCTACAATTAATATATTGTTGAATGTATTCAGATCTTTTTCTTGGAAGAAAAGCAAAGGATGCATCCAAGTACAGTAGCAGCTGGCCCCTGTACATGCCAATATCTACTTTCTCTAGGGAAAAATGTGGCAACTAACACAATTCTGGCCTTCTACATTTCCTTACAAACTATTCTGAATTATTTTTAAAAACTAGGAATATTGTAATGCAGGGGGAGTTGAACAAAACAGATGTTATGAGTCAGCTCCTCAGTTTTAATAAATCAAATCATTTAATAGAACCAGGAAGTAATTTGTACCATTTAATAATCATGTCTGCTTACGAAGGTCATTTCTCCATGAAGCTCCTAAACTCTGACAAGTACAGAGAGCTAAGCAAAAATATTGCCAGTGGCTACAAATATCTAAAGATCAGGCATCAAGAAGATCTGGCCAGTCTCTTTTGGGGATCTCATTACTGTTTACAAATATCTGAAGTGTGGGTGTCAAGTAGAAGGGGCCAGTGTCTTTTCAGCTGTGCCCTGTGATAGGACGAGGGCAATGGTAGCAAGGTGAAACACAGGGAGTGTCACCTCAGGATGAGCTAAAACTTCTTCACTGTGAGGGTGACAGAACCTGGAACAGGTTGCCCCAGGAGATTGTTGAGTCTCCTTCGCTATAAACTTACAAAACCCCCCTGGCTGTGTTCCTGGGCAGCCTCTCTGGGTGTTCCTGCTCTGGCAGGGAGGTTGGACTAGATGAACTCCAGAGGTCCCTTAAACATCTACCATTCTGCAATTCTGTGACATCCCAGTGAGCACTGATGAAAGTGCTTCAAGGCAGCACAACCTCTGCCCAGCACAGTGCAGCAGGCAGCCCAAGCTCATTATCCTTTCCTGTGGACACTGCTGAGATTCCTGTCCCTACCTTTGCAGGCTGTACTTGCAGCAGATCAGTGTGACACTTCTCCCAGAGGTACACCCCAATGTTGTATCTTAACAGACAGACTTGAGCATCTGGGTGTTTTGACACTTATGAGACTCTGAAGTTACATATATAATTAAATCCTTCTGAAAATTTTAGTTCTTTCAGCCCTCCTGTGCACCCCTTCTCATTTGTCTATAACCAAAGGGACAGAAAAGACCAAACATTTTTTTATTTGCTATTGGACCTGGAAGAACTTCCTGTGGTTCTTTTTATTCATTTGTGGTAACCTTCACAATACCCTTGTGACTAATACACTAGATATTTTCTATAATGGAACGTCACAGTATTCTTTCTGGAATAAACTAATTAATAATCAATAATTAATTAAAGAAAACTCACCACTGTAATGTGAAATACATTGTAATTGGTTTTCAGTCAAAGAATCTACAGAGGTTCCAGATTACCAATGTCATAAATGTTTATATGTTCTTCAAAGAGAGAAACTATAGGAAAAGAAGACAGTACATACTTTTCACCAACTCTACCAGTTTTTGTCTGACAGTTGGTGTATTTATTTTAACTGTCAAATTACGATATTTGTCAAAACAATATCGCCTGCTTTGTATCACCATATGCCCAGCTAAGTCTTCACGTTCTCACTTGGCTGTCAGGACTGCTTCAGCATTTTGTACTGTGTATTTCTCAAGTGTAGAACTGTCTTTGAAGTAACACATTCCTTTACTATTAAAGTAACATGAAACGAAGCATCTATCACTGTCAATTTCCATATCAACTACTGTGTGACATCATGACAATGGCAGGAAATGGTTTGTGTACCTATAATTAAATGTCATAAATATATCTGTACCTGTCATAAATGTAAAGGACGAGCTTTAAAGGGTGCATTGGGGTGAAGTACCACCTAACTGAAAGGGACATTTAACTCCTATTTTCAAAATTTGACAGAATTCTATCTAATGAAAATTATTCTCCAAAAACTGTTTCTGAAGTGAGAAATGTTCGACTTTTGCCATTTCCTCTAAATGCAAAGTGGGTGACTAAATGCACTCTCCAATACTGAAAACTACTCTTTCACCTGGCAGTAGGTTGGCCACAGCTCTTGCAGGACTCTGAATTTTAATTTCACAGTGAAAAACGTAATACAGTTTATTATCATTGTGGAAAAATAGTAAAAATCTAACTCTTGAACAAAATGTTTAAAAAAAAAAATAAATCCTTCCTCAATTTCATAGATGGTGTGGTGGTACAATTTCCCCCTCCCCCACTCATGGGCTGCTCAGTACAGGGTAGGATTCCCCTCATGAATCATACAGTAAACCCTTGGAAAAACACAGGTTGCAAAAGGCAGTGTACCATGGCATTCAGGCATCCCCTTAAAGCTCCTGGCTCCTGCCTCCCCTTTTGTCTGGTAACAGGAGTGACAACTACCTCCTCCAGTGGACCAGAGCACTGAGGCAGCCCCCCCAGCATAGCTGGCCCTATTTCCCTCCCTGCCATCTCAGTTGACCCTCTTAGGACCTATACTGGTACTTGGCTTGTGACCCAGTGTGGGGGACAGCAGGACCACAAGATGCAGTCATTTCTGGGCACACACAGCTGATGGAAAAATTGATTTCTATCATTTACTTTTATGAGCGTGGACATATACATACTTCACTGGCCAAGTATTTCTGTGTCTGTAGGTTTTGTATTTATGCATATGCAGTTTGGATTCGAGAGACCTTGCAGTAAGGGTAAATCTCGTCATCTTTGAACCTGTAATTAAGTCTCTTTTTTTTTAACTAAATAATTGATTATAGTAAGTGCTGCTAAAACCAGCCATTGGTTTACCACATTTTTAATAATCCTGAATTGCTGATAAATCAAACTTTGTCAAACACATTCATCCACGACAATTAGGAACCGTGAAAAGAAACAGTTTACCAGAAAGCTTTTTTAATTACCCAAACCAATTTAGTAATATACCATTAGCTCGGTCTGTCTTCCAAAGTCCACAAGTGTAGTGGCACCCATGCCGGGTTTGGGAGCTCCAGAGAAATCCTATTCCAACCTGTCTCTAGTTTGGAAACCTGAGTTTGGGAATCCCACTTTATATTAGGATATGCTCACTTGAGCATCTGTTCATGCAAATACAGTTTTGAAGCCCTAGTACACAGTTCTAGTGTTCATTTCTCGTGGGAAACTTGTCTTCACAGTATATGAATAATCCCATACAGAATTCACACACTCAAATACTAACAGAATGATGCATTTTAAGTCCTCTTTGAGGTTCTCATCTTAGACAGTATACACGAGTTGCCATCAGAGAAGGCAGCTGATCTGCCTGACAAATGTGTAACAGATCAGGAGCAGTTGTGACAGGTACCATGACTCCATGAGATGGTCATAAGCTATTAAACCACTATAGCTGTTCACCTTTTACCTGCAACTGTCTTCATCAACTCTACAACTACTTAAAGAAGTCTACCTGTTCAGATTCTTAAGAAATAAAAAACACAAACTATTTACATTTCTATATATCTCCTCTTTTTTTTTCAGGTGCCTGGTTCTTTACCAAAAGAGACATCTCATGCATGCAGCATGGCATTAAGATTCTTTATATTCAGTATGATTTTTTTTCATTCCTCCTATATAAAATTGATTTGATAAATAAATAGCACGCTTTCAACCTTACACTTGAGTCTTCATAGTAAAGGCAAACATGACTTAAGAATAAAATGCAGTAATAATGGAATTCCCTGCCTTCAGCTTTTCTGGCCCTCAAATGATTTTGAAATAGTTTTGAAAAGTAGTTATCTTGCATACAATCTTACATTCCTGCTAAGGTTCTCATTCATAATACATTTATACAGGCTTTATTTTAAAACAACTCTCAGAACTATAAAGCAGGCATGACTACAATCTGTAAAAATTCACATGATAAGGAAGATAACAGATTAAGGTGTCAAACAAAAAAATCTTTTTACTTTAAAAGATAGGTGGAGTAAAGAAAACTTCAGCAGATAAAGTTGATCCAAGCCAATAAAAGAGCTCACCAATAGAGAGAGGCTGAATAAACCAATAGAAGAATGATAATTTTTGTATCAAATCCACAGTGGTAAAGTGTTTTTAACCAGCAGGATTATGGTTTCTCTATGACAGCTGGAAGCTAAATATGCTCATAAGACTTTTAACCATATCTGCTTTACAATTTTTCAAACAGTTCTAGTCTATACTCACAAAATAACAATCTCTGAAATGCCCTCACAATTAATTAACTGCACTCCTGATTAGGTAATGCTTCTAAAATCCAGGATGATGTATTTTATATCCTTCTGGACTGAATTGGAGATTGTATTAAAGAGGAATTTTGAAAAGAAAAAAGTAGCTTTGAAATCAGGATCTTTCCCCATATATATATGTATATTTAGTTACTATTTTCTACTTTGGATTTTTTATTAGTAACAGCACATCAATTTCCAACAGCTCAGAGTACGTTCTCCCTACATCTACAGATTAATAGAATCAGAAAAAGAATGCAAGTTCAGCACAACATCTAAATTAGCTGGCCATAACAGCAAAGTGTTCTAATTTGGACTCAAAATACTACCTAGCTATTTAAAATTCTACAAGCTTATCATTTCATGTGCATAGTATTTTATAAATAACCTCAGTTTCACAGAATCACAGAATGTTAAGGATTGGAAGGGACCTAGAAGATCATGGAAGAAGATGAAAATTTCTGGATTTTTCATAGCCCTGAGCAGTCCACTTATTCTATAGATGGGGAATTAATGATCCCTCTCACACAGAAATATAAGGAAAACTTTGAAAACTTGCAATTGCAGCATAGAGTATTTTAGAAATTTACTCTGGGAATTCTTTCACAGTCTTATGAGTAATTACCTTTCATTATAATTCAAAGCCTCTCCACTAAATACTACAATCACCCAGCACTGAAGGGTGATTTTCAGACCAATGATACTGTCATAGATGAGTCACCAGTGATTACCTGGACATCCTTCAAAGACATAGGACTGAAAAAACTAAGAAGCAGTAATTATGAGAACAAGACTACACTGGAAAAGGTTGGATTAGATGCCTATTGTTTTTCTCTTCAAGAAATTCTAAACTCTAAACAGTGTTTAGAGTAATTACAAAATCACTTTCTTAGTGTCTCCATGTGCTGACACAGATAGAATTCTTCCATTGTTCAGTTGCCTCATTCTCCTTTGTCTTTCTGGCATATCTTCCCTTTGATTCTTCTAATCAAGGCACTCATGAAGTTTGGGTTTCATGCACTACAGTGGAAATTTAGGGACTTGGCAAATTCAAATCCACAGAAACCACTGTAACATTTAGAATGAATTCCAGAATATTACAGACAGCCTAATTGCTCCAGCTTTGATTAAAGGTAACTTCCAGAAAGGCATTCAGTTTTATCTGGCACACCACAAGAAATGAAGAATCTGTTTTGTACTTCATTAGCTTATTCCAAATGTTTATCACCCTCAAGGCTATTTAAAAAGTCAAATTTGCTATTTGAACGCAACTTTCCTGGAAAAATTAAATTGCCCTTTAGAGCTAAGCAATTTTTTTCTTCAAGTTTTTCATGCTCCACAATAAAGTTCATTTCATTTTGCTTTGGATAAGCTTAGGAAATTATCTTAAAATTTTTCTCATGCAAGTTCTTTTTCAAGAACTTCTGTGGCCCTTGACTTACTATCAAATCCTTAACAAGTGAGAACATCAGAGAAAAAAGTGCTAAACTCCTCTCTCCAAAAACATTAATTTCATTCCCTTTCCACAGTTTACCTCTAATAATTACAACTTAATTCTAGCACAACACCCTACAGTTTCAATCACAATGAGTTTCCTGCATATCATGACCACAAAATACTTTGCAGATTCATTAGTTTTCAGAATGATCTATTGCACACCAAGGAAAAAAACGTTCTGAATGGGCTCTCCTCTGCATACAATTCAGAAAACTGTACTGTAATCAATATAATTTTAAGTCTTACCAACTGTCAGTGACAAATTTCATAAGCAGTCTTCCTACACTTAATTCAAAATTAATTTATTAAAATAAAAAAACACAGGGCTCCATATGAATGCCTTCAGAAGAATCTCACTGGAAAGATGTCCAATTATCCATTTCCCTTAAACCATTCATTACACCAAAAGAGTTGATTTACACATTTTGGAATCCTCTTAGGAAATGCTTCATTGACTCTTACCTGTGCTACAGTAGTCTCAATAATATTTATTTGAAAAACCAAACAACTAACTGATGTACAAACTTGTTAAATATATTTCTATAATAATTTTTAAAAAAATAAGCCAAATTTTTAAACATGATTTATGTTCATAAAAGTTCCCAGAGTTGGTCAATTGAAAACAAACCTACAAAAAGAAAAGTTGCAGAAGGATGTACAGGGGAAATAGAGTTTCTAGTTGGTTTTGCAATATAGGTCTAGGGAACAAGTTTGGACAATAAGAAGCAGAAATCTCTGGGCAGGAAGAAAAGGCAATTTTTTCAATTGTCTACACATACAGTAAGTTCCTCTTCAGGAATAGTAGATAATCTTGCTTAGCAGGAAGTAACTTTCAAAAACCAAGAATAACCTCACCATATTCTTAATTTCTTTCTAGTAATTCTTTGTCTGTTTCTGAGTGAATTCATTTTATAATGTCTGATGACTGGATATCTGATTTCCAAAGTTATTAAATTACAACATAAAATGGCTCGCATCTCTTTTTAAATACAATTGTAAATTGGATTACATCAAACACAATGCTTTACAATTACTGTGATATTCAGAAATAAACAAGTATGAAAAACTATAATTTCTCTCTAGAGTGGGTAACACTTCCACTTTAACAGTCACTAGCAAAGTAATTTGTGTAGTTTATTAAGATTATGGTTTTACAGGCTCTAATTTATTGAGGCAAAGACTCATTTCTGCAGAAACAATAGGACATACTACTGACTCATTTTATATCAAATATTCTTTCTGGAAGAAATTTTTCACATAATTACTTCAAAGAAATGAGATGTTTATAGTCAATGAACCAATTCCCTTTATTCTGTTTCTGAAACTATATGCACTTACTGAAAAATAGCTTAAGTGTTTTTCAAACCAAAAAAAAAAACTTGATAGTGAAACAGATCAAGTAGCTGGTATTTCTAGATAAATCCTTTTACTTGACTAAACATATTCCTCTAAAATTTAAACACTTCCTATTATAACTACATAATGCCTACTCACCGTACTATTGCACAGCATGGAAGTGGATTTCCCTGGATAACTGAAACAGAAGAGTATAAAATAATTACTAGTGGACCATTACCTCCTAACAACAAGGCACTTAATCCTCACAATGACATTTAAAATTTATTAAGTAGTCTTTAGTGGTCAGTCATCACCTGTTATGTCAGGGATGTGCTCCTTCTTTTCACTGGACACCACTGAAAAAAAGATCTGCTCCATTTTTTTTCACACCTTCCCCTCATATATTTCCATATATTAATGAGATCCCCCTGAGTCTTCCCTTCTTAAGAATTAACAGTCCCAGCTCTCTCAGCCATTCCTTGTATGCGTGGTGCTTCCTCACATATCATCTTAGCAGTCCTTTGCCTAATATCCTAATAAAATTTAAATCTTCCACCTAGCTGGGGGTAGATTGAACTGCAGCCTGAGTTGAGATTTGGCTGCTTAAGTGTTTTAATTGCTACCATCCTAAACAGGCAGCCTGGTATAGAACAAGCTAGTACCTTGTGACTGC
This sequence comes from Ceyx melanurus, assembly GCA_024611195.1. Taxonomy (NCBI): domain Eukaryota; kingdom Metazoa; phylum Chordata; class Aves; order Coraciiformes; family Alcedinidae; genus Ceyx; species Ceyx melanurus. The sequence continues at coordinate 22,899 of JANHGL010019627.1, forward strand.
AATAAATTCTTCTGTAATCACCTGAAGATTTTTAAAGGCAGAGTGAAACAGGTTGCATTGATTCAACCAGTAGATTCTACTAATTTTCAGAGTGCAACTCCATAAGCCAAACTCATTTCTGCATCTACTGACTGTCTCAGATGGCAGATGTGTTCATAATATGCTTCCACCCTGAAGGATTTTCTGTATTGTCGTGTTAATCCAGTAAATGGATAACATATGTGATTTACATAAAGACTACCAATGTAATTCTAAAAGCTCTGCAAAATCAGCTTTCATTCTCAAGGGATTGGTTGTTTGGGTTTTATTTCCCCCTTCTTTAAATTTAAGAAAACTCAAATAAATGCATTTTACTCGGATGAGAACATGAGAATGAATAAAGGAAACAGAAGCATCACAAACCGTCTGTGAATACAACAAATTCAGTGCTTGGAAGATTAGTGAAAATAATTACAATTAAAATACTCTCTGGCTTCTGTTCTACTACTGACTCACATCGCTTCTTTTTAACAAAATGTTAAGTGATTCATGTTAAACTAACAAATACTGCAAATGTGTATATGTTACTCCCTTTGGACGTCAGTATTCAAGAATTTATTCCGAGTCTTGTTTTCCTCAACCAGACAAATACCTTCTTGTGGTAAAAAACAGCTGTGTTGGAAGCAAAGACCAAGGAGTTTATCACTATGGAGAGGGAATAAGGGAGAGAGACTTAGTGATAAGAAAAGGAAACTATAACAGCTTTAAAGAAAATGTAAATAATAACGGAATATATACAAATATGTACAAAACCAGTACTGAACCCAACCCCCCTGATGGTAATTCCATCACCATCACTGATGCTGTGGAGTTGACACAGGGAGAGTCCCAGACTGGGCCCCACAGCAGCCAGGAGCTGTGTTCAGGAGCTGGATTCTGGCACCAGGTTCAGGAACACACTGATGAGGATGGAAGGCAGGATGGACAGAGTCCTCCTTGTGCTCTGAGGGGGAGAACCCCTCAAGAGTGGAAGAACGCCAACGAACAACACCCCAAGCCAAGACCCTAGCTGGACCTAGCCTGGCCTAGCCCTGGCACCCTCTGAATTCCAGAGCTTTCTATACTGGCTGTGCTGTCTAGGGGCTGGAATACCTCACTGGTCAGTCTGGGGTCACCTGTCCTGTTTGCTCCTCCCTGCAGGTGCTGCCTTTCACTTTCTGCACCCCTCAGTGTGATTCACAATATCCAGCAGTGGTATTGGTCTGCACTCCATCCTTGGTAGCAACTCTAAACGTGAGGTGTTGTCACTGCTGGAAGCAGCCACTGCCTGGGAAAACAGGCTGCTGACTTCAGACAGTGCAGTTTGTTAGAAAATCTGTACTGAAAAGTAAAATAAGTAAATAAATAAAAAGTAAAATCAATAGAATTTGTTTGGTTCTCACTCAAACCAGGACAATATTGTATTTGACATAAACCAAACTGATAAAATACTTCACTAAGAAATAACAGGTACCGATATCTAGAATACCCTTATTTCATATGTTCCAACCCAATGTTCAGAAGGCTCAAAACATGAAATCAGTTTCAAATTTATAGTTATAAAATCTGTTTTCAAACCTAGAGAACAACAGCATTTCAAAATACTATTTGCCTAAGAATGGCAACTGTATTACAGTAAAAACAACATAGATTGTCAGATATTTAAGTAGAGAGAAATCTCTGCCACAGCTAACACACCATAAAATAATCTGCAATCTTAAATGACACAAATTCCTGTCATTTAAAACAAGTAGCTTTGATCTCCTTCTATGTGAGGCTCATTTTTTTCTAGATAGCCCACCAGCTATTATCCGTGTCCTTTCTTATTGAGCCCAAATAACAATCATGTAAAGATAAGCATAGATTGTTAATGTATTTTAGTTTCTAGATTGGTTAATTTAAAAACATCTCAGCAAGAAGCAAGTTGAACAAAGTTGTGCTAGTCCAGCAGGTGGTAAAGATCAGAAGTGAAATAAATCAAAGAGGATGTGCAACAGTTGCAGGAGTTATTATATCAACTCACTTATCATGTGATAGTTGAGGTTTTAACTATCAGATTCATTAGATGCTACTATTCCTTAGTGTAGAAAGCTTTGAAGTGAAAACTCCCTTGATGTACAGACTTGGAAATAAGAGTTCCCAGCTAAAAGAAAACACCTCCTCCCACATGACAAGCTTGAGCTTTTGTTTACATTTCTTTCTTTAAAAGATTTAGTTTAAAGAAAAAATAAAATTAAAATTACAGTTTATCATTAGAGTGCTTGCTTCTAACAAATTAGCAAAAAGAAATTAGCATTTCTTTTCCCTGCTCACCATCACCCACAGAAGACTCTTCCCAGGCAATGCTTGTCATTTATTCTGTACAGGAAAAGTAAAGTTAAAAAAAAAAGTAAAAAAAAAAAGTGTTCTGTGCCTTTGTATTCCTCACATTTCTTTTACACAAGTTGTACACCTGAAATACACCACCAATTAAACTGATGCAATGGACTTGATAGGATTGTACCTCTTTGAGCAAGCAATTACATTTGGTGACTCATATTCTGTTCCTAAGGAGGAACTCCGCCAAGTTCTATTTTCTACCACACAAGTTTAAGGAACTAAATCCAGGACTCCAGTCCCTCCTGCAGGTAACTGGGAGGCACAAATTAAGCTGCTGTTCTGAATAACCCACCAGCACAGTTTCTTTGTACACACTAATGCCAGAGTCCATATCATCTAAGCAGCTACCACTGTCATTATTCATTCACGTAGGAATGAAGACCCCATGGTCTGTAATGTGGAAGGGGTGTTTGAAGTGTTCCCATGGCCCTGGCCTTTGGGGACACACCATAGATGCCCCAAGGCACAGCAGAGACACAGCAGGGACCAAAGGAGCAGAAGACATGCCATAGCATGGCAATCTCACTTCTGTTTCCTGGCACACCCCTGAGATGCCACGGTTGCATCGTCACAGGAAGGAAAAACAGTGCTACTGCTCTGTGCCCGTTCCCTGAGAGCAGGCAGTATGGAACAGTGGCAGCACAGCTCTTTGCCAAGAGCCAGCTTGACTGCATGGCAGGGATTTAGCTGCTTAAAAAGAGGAAACAACTTATTCCTCATTGATATCAAATGTTAAAGCAGAAAAGTACTAGGACTTCTTTGTTCTTCCCAGGATAATAGAATTACACAGGAAACTCAGAGCAGTTTCTAAAATTCCATTTGGGTCCTGTGTAATCTTAAGATTAATTAACTTCTGTGTTCTTTCATCGCTCCTCTGTGTATAATAGTGTTTTATTGACATGTAAATTTGAGGGGGATGTGGGAGGGAGAAATCTTCAGATGTTCAGTATCTTTTGCAGCAGTACAGGAAAAGTAAAGGAGAGGTCCTGAAATAATTAAATGCTTGGGAGTCACAAACTAATATATTTTTCCATACACATTCCAAAGACTCTGCTTAGGTGACTGCTGCACACATAAGAAAAGCAAACCAAAATGAATGTCAAGCAGAAATTGCCTTTTTCTGTACCTCATCTTCAGAAACACAGGGAGATCATTTCTAATGAAACTTGCCCTTTCTCATTTCAAAGATTAATCTGCAGGCAATACTAAGATGTGTTTTCCCATCTCCCTCCCACCCAGAAAATGTTAATAATTTTGTTCCAAACACAAATGGATAATTTTAAGCTCAAAACCTTTCCTCTCTTCCCAACACCTATATTCACAGTTCTCTGTCAGTTCAACTATTTAGCAGTTTGATATGTTGCTACAGTAAATTTCAAACCCAGCAATGTGCAGAACTTCTTTAAACTATTCTTCTATGCTACAGGTTCCATTGCTCACCAGTGATTTCTTTTTCTTTAAACTAAAGTATTTCTACATTATTGGTTTCTACCAGCCAATTTGTATCACCAGTGAGGAAGAAATCAAGAAACAGTGAATGTATACTTAAAAAAAACCAATAACGTTGAAATCATAAACCAATTTTTGTTTTATTTCTCAAGTCATCTTATTTTATGAAGACATGGAATTAATTGCCATACCTATATAATAATATTTGAGCACAAAAATCATATGCCTAAGACAGGTAACTTCATATTGTGTTTAAACAAGCTATGTCAGATGAAGACAGTGGTCTTTTTCCCTCCTGTTTCCTATACCATGTATTAATTTAGGATGTTTTCACCAGCAGCAGAGTTTTTGATGAAACTAAAAAAAATAAAAAATAATAAAAAAAAAAATAGAAACAAGCCACAAATATAGTTACCATATGGTACAGAATATGTAAATGGATTTAAATGTCTTAAAGCATTTCTGCACTCCACATTTGGAACAGGAATCTGAAACAAGCATATGCCATCCTAGTCTAAATATGTATATATAAGGTACCACATATCCTCTCCTTCATGAAATGCCATGACCCCACACCAGAAAATGTGCTTTTTCAAACTTCATCACCAGAATCTCACGACATCAAAATGCCTCACCAGAATCTCACGACAGAGAATGCTCAGACATGCACACAAATCATGATTCATGTTTCAGCCAGATGAAAAGATGACACTATGTTCTTCATGTCTCCTTGAAATGAGAGGCTGCTACGTTCTTATAGCATTTAAAACTAACAGACTTGCAACGTGGAGACACCTCTGCAGAGTGACAGTCCCTACTGCATTTTCCTTTCCAGTGTCCTTGACTGGAATGCAGTTGCTACTGACCTTCAGAGTGTTGTAAAACCATGCTATTTATCTTTTCTGTTTATCATGTCCAGTGATAAAAGGTATATTTTTTCACTGCTCAGTCTGTGAACTAACACTCCAAAATAGTGCAAATCTCCATTTGTGTGGTAATTACTCAGCTGGGGAAAGGGGATGTGAGAAAACATCCTTTGAGAGCTACAGAGGGTTTGAAGTAGGGAAATGTTAAAGAACAAGCACATAAGTAACAGAAACTTAACATACTCCTTTCATCCAAGGCTGTAGCTATATCAGAGATGTAATTTCTAGCACATAATTTCTAACTCATGTTACTTGACTTTTTGTACCCTTGTACTGGCAGCAGTCTCCTTAATGCACAGTTAACCACAAAGCAGGACTCCAGCCTCAAATGTAAGATTTCAAGTTATAACATATAAATAAAACTTCCAGTACCCTAAAGCAGAGTTGTGAAGACTTGGTTTTATAGCGAGTTCTACCTGATGTATTTATCTTGAAAGGCAATGCCACTCCAAATAAGGAGGCAGGAAAGGAAAACACGACCATAAAATGAAGCAACATGATTTTGCATACAGGTTTTAAGTCTGTATTTATTCCTAACCTAACCACACCAGCCTCAATTTTCTCACAATCTGTCAGTGATAATACTATGATTCATATATTTATAAAACAAGTTTCTTCTTTGTAAGAACAATTATTATCAAAAGAATGACTCAATATCTATACAATAATTAAAAAAACCAGCAACAAGCAAACCAAAAAACATTTAGACATAAGGAAGAATTTCTTCACCATGAAGGTGGTGAGACACTGGAACAGGTTGTTGAGATAAGTGGTGTAAGCCCCATTCTTGGAAGTTTTTAAGACCAGGCTGGATAGGGTTCTGAGCAACATGATCTAGTGGGAGATGTCCCTGCCATTGTCAGGGGGGTTGGAACTAGATGATCTTTAAGGTCCCTTCTAACCCTATTCTGTGATTCTAAAACCTAGATGAGAGGACAAAAAAAAAAGAAAGCTAAGGCCTCCCTTGAAATTAAGCTGGTAAGGAAAGTCAAGGACAAGAAAAGCTTCTACAAGTATGTTGGAGGCAAAAAGAAGACTAGAGGCAGTGTGGGCCCACTGCTGGAAGTGGGTGCCCTGGTGACTGAGGACAGAGAGAAGGCTGAGTTACTGATGCCACCTTTGCCTCGGTCTTCTAAGGCCAGTTACCAGGAGTCCCAGGTCTCCAAGACCACAGAGGAATTCTGAAGGGAGGAAGATTTTTCCTCAGTTGACGAGGTTTGGATTAGAGACCAGTTGAGTAAACTGGTCTCTAAAACTGGTTGAGTAAACCACTTTATCTGCAGAAGAAGCTGCAAGATTTCTACTCAAGACACGTGATATACCTGGTCCTATATGTTAACAATAAATGTTGATAATGTACACTAATGAATGGCAGCAATATGTAAAAATCAGCACAGACTCAGTAGACCTTACAAGACATTACCCTTGAGTTGGAACATTCAAGGAATACACATACAGCACAAATACAAAACAGATTTTATAACTTTTCAAAATATTTCTTTTAAAAAATGAGAAGCAATCTTAGTTTTTTTGCTATGGAGCCCTCCATGTTCTCAATCAATAAAGAGTACCTCAAACATGGCCTACTCTGCAGCCACAATCATGATCTTATGATGGTCTCATTTGCACTTGTTAATTCTGGTGCATTGACAATGTACCAGTCATACTGCTGTTAATTTATTCTTCCTATTTGTTTGGATCATAGATCAGCACCACCAGTGTCCTGCCAGACAGCAGAAGAGCAACAGTGTCTGGCGACTGAAGAGATTTCAAATAATTGGTGGAAATACACCAGCTCCAAGCTGACTAAAGGTCTGGCTCCTGTTCAGTTGTCAAATGAAGTGTTATCTTAATTATAGGTTTTGGGCTTTTCTCTGGGCATAGAAGGTTGTGGGTTTGTTTTTTTGTTGTTGTTTGGGTTTTTTTTTCCTTTTTCTGTATTGCTACTGAATCCAAACTGTTACAGGATTACCTTTTCATATCTTAATAGTCCAGGCAACACAGTCATAGAGAAGCTGCTGCTTGAGAAAAAGGAATATAGAAAGGAAGATTGCCAGAGGTAAACAGCATAATGAGCTCCAATTCTGCAAGTAATACAGAGAATGCTCCCATAAACTGAGAACACTGGTGTTCTCTGTATGCATCATTTCAATTTATAGATTTGCTAAATTTGTTAATTGAAATCAACCCTTAACAAAACTAAGGAAGTAAAAAGATTGTAGTGTTTCATAAATCAAAATACTGATCCAGGTATTTAATTCCCATTTTCCCCACCTCAGTCTGTTACACCAGTTTTCTATCACTGCCATCTTGCTAGTATCTGCAGGTATGTTCAGGATTCCCACCAACGTGTATAGCACAAGCCAGGTAGATGGGAGGAATTTTCAAAACAGTACTATATTCCTTTGAGGATTTCAAACACAGACCTCTGTGCTTGCTTGCTCATATTTTCCTGAAACTTAAACTGGAAGGAATACATAGAGGAAACACGTATGTTATTCACTCAGGTCTGTTTCCCTTGTGAAAAATCCTACTCCTTTTCCCATCATCAGAACTAGCAGATCTGTGTGATCTCAAACACACTCCTAGTGTTTCTCTGCAGTTAATCTGAAGATACTGTTCTGCAAGTCCTTCAGGATGGAATCTGCAATCTCCAATAGCAGTACTCAAAACAATTCTTAGCAAAGTAAAAAGCATTGCTACATGTAAATTATTTCAGTCTAACCTGTGTTCATGTCGTGAGAAACCCTACAGATATGAACCCTTAGCTCTCCTAAGTTTGCTAAAGCAATTTAATTTGGTTGCAGAAAGTGAGCAGGAAGGACTGAAATTAGAAAATCAGACTTTTCCATACAGAAGGATTAAAGGCAGTTGCAGTCACAGTGATTGAGTCAAAATTGTGGAAAAAAAAAAAAAAGGAATAAAAAATACATTCTATTATTCTGTATAATATAAATCATGGATGAGTGTAGAACTACAAATCCCAAAAACCAGTGACACAAGACATCACATATAACATGGAAAACCAACTTTGCATAAATTTAGAACAAAATAGCTCCTAATTCCTACTTTAAAATGGGAAAAGTATAAGAAAGATTGATCCTGTAAGACCAAATAGAACCACTGTAACTGTATTACTAGATAAAAAGCATAATAAAAACAATATAGATTTATGTAGGAACTATAAACTCTGCTTTATAAAGATCACTCTGATGGAATCATTTCAGCTGATACAGAACTTTGCTAAATTATTCATACAATCACTGCTAAAGATTTGGGCCCTATATCCTATTTGAATTTGTCCATCTATTGAATCTTTTATTGCTTTTATCTGCTGGATTAATAGCATCGCAAAGAATTTCTCTGAAATGAGAAAATAGGGAACAAGGGGTTTAAACTAGGTTTGAAGGGGGAAGGAAATCAAATCAGGCTCACTGGAGATGAGCCTGGGGATGGACTTCAGTCTGCCACCCCACTTGAGGTGGATGGTGGTGGTATATGTGACAACACACATGCAGGGCTCACCAGAAGGTTGATGGCCATGGAGACCTGCATGGATGAGCATCTTAAAGGCATGAAAATGAAAGAATTAAGGAAAAACTGCTGAATATGCCTCTGCAGAAAAATATGGCCAGAATTCATTCATAGGCTATGTATCTATTCTGACCTCCACAGAAGAAAAGCTGGTACACATGAGGTCAACAAAAGCCTTCACTCAAATAAAACTCAATTTTATTGATCAGAAGTGTCAAGAGGAAACAGTGGCTTCCTAGAGAAAAAAAAATAAAATAAAAAAATTCTCTTAGTTGAAAAATAAATTAATTATTTGGAACCCTCTGTTCCAAAATGTTCTTTTTACCTTCACTTCAGTTGAAATGCATTGTGCATCCTCCCTTCATGCTTGGAAGGCACCCCAAATACTTTGAAGTTCATCAGCCTAATGAAGAAGTCCATACAGCTCAGGCAACTGCTGCATACTTAGCAGGTCTTAAAAAGGAGAACCATTTATATACCTAAAAGGGATGGTTATCCAGCTACAGACATAAATTCACTCACTAGCTCTGCTGCTGACATGACTCATTGGACTCTGAGAACAAGATTTAAATATAACATGGAAAGGTATTACAAAAATCTTTGTTTTGATTCATTGCAGTAATGAGCACAATACATTTACAGCAAAAAAAAACAAACCCCAAAGCTATAGCTTTATCAAAGTTTTATATTCTTGGCATCACATGCATGTAATTACTTTCTGAATGTTTTAAGGACTTCAGCATAACCTTAGCAGCCTGAATAAAGAGTGCACTTTTTAAATGAGATATCAAGGTTTTAATATAAAATGAGCCATATTTACAGTATTGTATTTCTAGCCTTACACAGGATTTGATATTCTATTGAATGCCATAGGTTTAGACAAAGTGCCATGACTGAAAAACTAGTAAAATTGATGCTGAAAAACTAGTAAATTTGATACTGAGAAACACTGCGGATAATATCCATGTCTGAGAAGCATTACTCATGACCTGTAAACCAGTTACTCTACTAAATTCTGAATTTCATTTTCCAATCTGAAAGTACAAAGAAACATTTACTTATACCACCAGGCTGTCCTAGTAATTAATGAATTTGGATTACATGAGGGGAAGAGAAAGCCTAATGTTTTCATGCTGCATACCTTCATGAAGTACTTTTACTGTCTGCATATGCTTCAACACTGACAATTTTGTTGCTTGGATATTCTGTGCTCCTAGTTAGAAAATGTAGTTGAATTTCTCAAGAGAAAAAAAGAATTTGGAAGAAACAGACCTGTCTGAGACAAAGGCAGCAATTAAACTGGAAATGCCTGGTTTTCTTCAGCATAAACTGAGGTATAATTATGCAAGCGATGTTTCCACCATACCTCTTCATTATCTGTGTGCCAACAGGGAGGGTTTTTGTTCCTGTTTCATGGAGGTACCCTAGATGAGCTGGGCTGTGCTAGCATGGAAGATCTGAAGTTGCCCAGCACTTGTAAAGAAAAATAACAACATAAAAAATGCAAAGAAGTATTTCTAGGTATGCATGTTTCCTGGATACTCAAAATTACCTGGAGAGCAAGGCTTGCAGAACTACCCCAAAACTCATTTACAGGATGCAATTTCTTTCTGACAACTTCAGTGTGTTGTCTTCCTGCTTCCTACAGTGCACAGAAAACTAAACACTGAAGTTTGCAGACCACAAAAAAGAAAAAGGAATGTTAAAATAAGGTGCTGAAATAAAGTGTATTAAAGAGTAATAAAGGGAACGACATAAAAAGCCACTCCACTTGGCCCACTGATGTAAACAGTCTTCCTGCTAAATTCAGCTTCCTACACCACATAACATGAGATGCCCAAGTAGCAGCAATAAGATGCACAGTAACCACCTCCACTTACACAGGATAATAAATTCAAGAGCACTTCAATTCACATGGTGAGGCTATATATATATAAATAAAAAAATTTTATT
>JANHGL010019627.1:47325-57740 GCA_024611195.1 Ceyx melanurus
ATAAAAATATATTAAAAAAAAAAAACAGGAAAAAAAATCTGCTATCCACATGATTGCAACATTACCTGAAGGTTCAACATCACCAAAATTACTTGCAATATGTAGTTGTTGTGGTTTTAGTAACATTGAATCATTTATATTATTAACTGTGAAATAATGATCAAGTTTTTCCCCTTGTCAGACTTGAAATCTCAAGCCTCTATTATTTAGTTAAATGTTAAGATGATTAACACTATGGAGAGATGACCAAACCGGTTTCATACATCACAGAAATCTTAATTTCCCTCAACAGGTGTAAGGTACCGTCCCAGTGCAATCTCTTCCTCATATTCCCCATAAACCATGTGACATTTTCAACACCTCACATACATCCTGTATGATTAATGTTTCACTTGGTTGTATTTGTCGGTCTGAGCTGTATAAACCAACACAAACATCTAAGGAGAAGTGAGGAATGCAGACTTGGTGCAATCCAGACTCAAATGAGCAATCACCAGGGCAACGGCATCTGCTGACATCATTCACAGTAGCAGCTCTTCTGGAATGAAGGGACACAGCACAATTCATCTGTCTTATAGGTATTTATATCTGTCCATTACCCACAAATTTTCTGCTTTTACTAAAAATAATGGAGGGGAAAACACGGTCACTGATAAAGAGCAAAACTGCAAATTTTGTCTTTCCTTTAATAAAATTTTTTAAAAAAGTTTTAATGTGATTCGATCTGTACCTATGAACTTCCAAGATTACCAAAAATACTACTGCTCGTAGACATAGGGAATGATTTCTGAAAGTTAATTTCTTTGAATTAATCAACTTCTAGATTATTCAGTATGTATTTAAGTAAAAACATCCTTTAAACTATAGTCTGTGAGCTAAAGTTTGTCTTCTGCTCTTAATTACACTACATCATTATTTTTGACAATTCTCTGTGCAGCTCAGTCACTAATCTATCTTTCTTTTTCCCAAGACAGACCTACCTGCTGCTTTCTCCTTTTTGCTGTATGTAAACACCATCCTTGCAATTATTGCCATGATGGCAATTTTATTGTTAAGGTGGTTTTTTTCCCCCACAATTTTCTCATTTCTTTTGCAAAAGTATGTTCAAAAAATTGTACCTCTACAAAAGCAATATTTATTTATTATTTTTTAAACTAGTTAACTTTGTAGCTATTTTCAGTATGACTTAACATCATTCCTTCTGATTCAGGTCATCACACTGCTGCTCTCTGCTGTCTGTAAAAAGAATTCACATGAAATTATTAGAGAACTGACATTCATTTCAGCGTAATGGGGATGTTCACTTTGAATTTTTCAATTTCTGATTTGTTTTCTTAGAAAAATTAATTCCAACTGGCAAGAAAATCCTGACAATTGCAGATACCACAAGGTAACAAACATGAGTAGAGTCAGAATGTTGTGCAAAGCAGTTGCTGCCTTTTGAAGGGTATGTGGAGTATTGCATACATGCCTTGGATGGTTTCAGTTTTAGCCCCTAATTCCTCATTTATTACCACAACCTCATAGCAAGACAGACAATGAATCATAGAATCATAGAATTTTAGGTGTTGGAAGGGACCTCTAGAGATCCTTGAGTCCAACCCCCTACAACATTAAGAGACATTTATCTTGGAGAAACAGTAGACTTGGTGACATTAGCAGAAACATTTTTAAACATAGGAAATGCCTCAGCAGATAGAAGGTTTAACAATAGAAAATGTAAACCCCTACTGTTCTTGGATTATTTTTTAAATGGATCATTTGAAGTCATTAAAATGGATTATCTGTCAGGGGAATAATTCTCCTAAAGGGAGGACTCTTTTAAGTAAGACATCATACCAGCCTGAGTGCTCTTACATATGTTCTAAGAAGATATGCTATACCAGAAACAGAAAACAAATCCTGTCAACTGATGGCACAATTCATGAGACATCCAGTTATGTAAATACATGGACCATACACCAGTCCAAGACATTTTATGCACTTATCAACTTTTATTTGAAAATCTAGACTTAGCTTGCAATAAGAACAAAGATGATGCAACTGGAAACTTGAAATTTTACAGAAAGTGGGTTTAGGTATTCCCCATTCTTATGGATTTATTCTCCTGAGACTCAAGGATGAAGACTGCCCTTTGATCTTTCCTCAACATTTATCATCTCTCTGCTATGGTACCACCTATGGTACACACTTCAGAATCCTATCACTCTGACAGTTAATGTTAAATTATATATGCAACATAAAAGACAAGCACAACTACAATAAAAGTTATGGATCTACTTTTGCATTGGTAAATCAGAGATATTTTCTGTTTGGATGGAAATGCAGATAGCCTATTTAGATTTTGTCTTCCTGCTCCAAAATATCTTCATCTATTTTATTTAGGACGCTTCTTCCATTCCAGTTCCTGATACAAGAAAAGATCCTTAATAAATGCTTGAAAATATACCTTGAAAACAACTCAGAAATACCAATTACTGCATTGCAAGCCAACCATAGCAGCTGGATTGTCCCCAACGCATGGATGAGATTAGTCAGTCCTCCAGGTGCTCACGGCTAAAAGTAATAAACAAAACGGTCTTAATTATGATTTAACATAAATTAGGATTAGCATACACAAGAAAGCTTAGTCAGTTATACCCTGCAGGCATTTTACTGGAGCTAACACTTTGTGCTCTGTTACATAGTCCAGTTATCTCCTCATAGCTTGACTTGTACTCAAAAGCATTTCACAATAGCTAAGGCAGGATTGCTCAAGCTCTGTACATAACCTAAAAGCATTGCTACCTGAGCTGCTGCATTTCATCCAGCACATGGGAGCAGGAAAAAAATAAACCTCCAAAATAATAAATTACTTTTATGTCAATAACTTCACAGAAGCAGTCACAGAATCACAGAATCACAGAATCACAGTCAATTCTCTTTTGTATTTCGATGCAGCATAAATATATATACATGTACTTATTCAAAGTACTGCATATTCAAAATATAAAAGGAAATGAAAAAAGGCCTTTTTTATGAGTTTTATCACTACTGACTGACTAACAAGACAAATACCAGTGTATGTTTCTGTAACAACTGCTTGCATTTTTTAAACTTGTAGGTTTTTTTGTTTCTTTGTTTGTTTTTGTGGATTTTGGTGTGGTTTTTTTAATAAGGTAGCATTAATTCATGGGATCCAAAATAATTGTGGAAGACTATTTTGACAGGTCTTAGAATATGGACACTAGTCAATGAAGAGTCACCAAGACCAAGTCACCCACAGCATCAAAGTCCTAACATTTGAGGAAGACGTGGAAAAGTACAGATTTCTACTCATTCTGTCTCTAATTCTAACAAAACATTTCTGGGTCACTGAAAAAAAGGGCTCCCTTCACTAAGGTTAAGAAATTGTGTTCCCAGTTCTTGCCAGGATCAGCCAAAATATCATGGACTGCTTTGGCAGAACTGTCATCAAAGGATGTTAACGTTCCACATCAATACCATCAAGTCCTGCTCTCTCACAATGCAGAAATACGGAGGAGAACCCAAATTCTCTGTGCAGAATTCACAGTACAATTCTACATCAGGACTTGCATAGAACACCTTGTACTTCAGGAACAAAAACTTCCATCTGTGAGGTCAGATTAAAAAGATTTTGAAGTTTTTTATCTCAACATATGTTTCATACAAATAAATCATGTTTGCCAATTCCTTCAGAAATGGATAATTATTCCAAGAAATTGCAAGCAAATGCTTGATGCCAGCATATGACTTCTTGTGACAATATGTGAATCAATCCATAGGATTATTTATTGTATGATAATCCTTCCATATTATAAAACCCAGACCAATGTGTTATAAAATGTCTGTGAAATCAGAAATACTAAAAATCAATACCTAATTCTGGTATGGCTGGAAAATGTTTTCATACTATATTAAAAAAAAAAAAATGTATTATCAGAGGAATTAATAAGTTTCAAAGATAGTTTTCCAATGTAAAAAAAAATTCATCATAAAACAAACAAAAAAATAGTGAAATAGTAAAACAGAATTTATAAAACCCATTCATTCATTCTCGTGACATTAGGTTGACACTACTTTCAGACTATGAACGACTTCCAAAGTTAAATTCACAAAGCCTGACACGTACTCCTAAAATTCTGAATTGGTTAAAAAGCTTTGCATCAGTAAAATTCCATAACTACCCACTTGCAAGTACAGAGCAGCAAAACAAAGCACAACTCATCGTGCAGATACTCCATTTTTCTCAGCTAAACTCTGCAGTGATGAACTGCATTTCCTAACCCACTCTCTGACAACTGCCAGTTCCATGGGCTGTGTCTGGCTGCAACCACAGCAGCCCCCAGCACTCTTCCCACCAGCCTTCAGCAGCCAACCTTGAGAGCCTTGTGGCAGCCACAGCTGTAGGGGACTGAGGACAGTGTGGACTTAAAGGCTTGGCAGCTTTTGACCCCTGCCTTGAGTCCCCAGTTTTATTTTAGAAAGAATATGCTCCATGTATACCATATTTGAAAATAGTGCTATACAGCTATAAATAAAAACAACAAAAAAAACCCACCACCAAATAATAATAATAATAAAAAAACAAACAAAACAAAACAACAACAAAAAAAAACAACAAAAACAAACCACCAAACAACACCTTTACTAGCAGTCTTAGCATGTAAGAAGATACTTGGTCAGGGCTTGCAAGGTTTCTATCTTCTAGTTATGCTCTCCACTACCAATGTGCCAAAAATTAGTGTTATACTAATCCTCAATGTAATGTTAAGCACCTGATTTTCAAGAGACCACTTGTTAACTTAGACCTACACTTATGCAGTAACTAAATGAAGATTTCAGTGATCTCTCTCTTGAGCAACTGATCCAAGAGGTTTATGTAGAGAGGATGACAGCAGAGCAGGAAGAATAAACCCAGCCACACACAGCCATTAGTTTGGGAGATGAGGATTCCAGTAATTGCACTTGATGTACAACATACATCACAAAAGAAACTGACCTTTCCTATATAAGGCCAAGTATCATGGTAACTTAAAGGAAACTACTGAATTGCTTCCACCACATGCAATTAACACTTTGCTCTTCCCCCTTGGGATTCAGAATTAATTCTGGTCTACATTGGCATTTCTCTCATAGGAAAATTTATTATGGATCATTAAAGCCCTGAGTCTGGGCTAAAAAAAAAATAAAATATAATAATAAATTAATAAAAACCCTACAAAAATCCAGCATCCCTTTATATATGTTGCAAACAATGACTATGAGAATATACAGAAACAACAGGCTGAGTGTGCATGATACATTTTGGTACCTTGCATCATATAAAAAATGCCTAGATGAAAGACAAACTTCCTAAAGATTTAACAGGCTGACATGAAGATAAGCCCTGCACACTGAAGCTGGAAAATTAAACCAGTAAACTTGTGGGTTTATGCACAAGTAGGTGATATAATGTTATCCTACATCTAACAGAAGGACACATTTTCATTTACACCTGAAAAGAACCAATTAAATTAATGTCTTGGAAACAATCACACATTATAGTTCACTGTAAATCTTTCTTTATGCACTGTTGTATATATTTTAAAGACTTTTCTTCTCCTTTGTTCTTCCTCAATGTCATCACAATTTACACCTCCTCTCTCACAGTTCAGACATTGGCTGCAGCTTCAGGACAGACAAAGGTATGATGCTGAATAGGAAAAACTACAATTTGGAATTATCGTTAACAGTCCATGCCATTTGCTTTGTCACACCACCAGGAAGATGCTCTTTTCCCCTTTCCCAAAACTGGAAATATTTTCCCTTCCAAATGGCTGTTGAAAAATCACGACACAAACACATAAAGCAGCAAGTGCTAAATATCCACTGGAAAATCTCCTTAAAATTGAAAACAAAAACTTGATGCACAGGCAGCACTTCACATGAGGAAAATAGTTGTAGTCCTCTGAGAATTACTACCACTCCAAAATTATAGTTAGCTTTCATTTTTATTCACATTTTGATTAGCCTTAAAGATTCATGCATAAAATCTAAACTTCAGTTTAGAGAGGCCATCAATTTGAGTATTTCACCTAAAACCAATGAACGCAATTACAACATTATTATTACCTGAAGTGATTGATGTTTTCTCTGATTTCCACTTCTTTATTCTGCTCATGGGACTGTTCTCCTGGCTAATGCAGGGAAACATTTCTCTAGTACTTACCAGGAAGTTTAGCTGCTGAAAAGAAGGAAAACAAGCTGCCCCCACTGAGAGATTATCTGCACCAATCATTCGGGACTATTTTCCTCATCTCCATACAATTATTTTCTTCTGAAATAAGAGCAGAGTTCTAGAACAATAACAGCAACACTAACATGAGCTGGTAGCACTCCCTGGGTCAGTCAGGTCTTATTGCAGTCAGTCAAACATCAACCCATATGAACAAATGGGGATCTCTTGTACCACCACCAAGAACAAATGATTTTAAAAGTATTTCTGCACTCAGACCTCAGGTGGTTAAATACGTCATTAAAAAAAATCAGATATATTTATTTTACTTCTACTTTGACTAGGCCCCTGTGTTAAACGTTACTGTGCTCTTAGGAAAGAAGAAGGTTCCTGTGGCCTTCACCTCCTGACAGATTCTCTGCAATATCATCAATCCAAGGTCTGTGGCAGTTACAAGTAAACGACATTCAAGTGAGTGAGAAAAATACAAGTGGCACTGCAGGTATCTTCACACCAGACACAGAAACTATTGTCCTGACTAACAATCAACACCCACACGTTCCCAAATGAGTTATTTTTATCAAACCTCGTCACCTTGCCAAGTTCTTTATTGCTAGGAAAGTATTTTAAAGAAAACAATCAAGGTCTGTCTGGAATCTCTGAAGGTTCTGAAGTGCTTTAACACTGACAAAGTCAGGACTATGGAAGATGTGGAAAAGAAGAAAATAAAAGAGAGGGAAGTTTTAGAACATAAAAACAAACAGCAGAGGAGACCTTGTATGTAATACCTGAAGGATGAATGTATTTCAAACATAAGAATTATTTTTCTTTTTTTTTCTTCTTTTTTGACCTTGAGCTGAATATTACAATTGGTGCACTTAATAAAAATTATATAACTATATTACTTAGACTCCAAGGTCTGCCTAGACTTACAGTCTATGAATCATAAAATTTATATTTTCTCCATCTTATAATTCAGCACAGGTTATGGTATCTTTCAAATAGAATTATTTTAACAGATAAATGTCCAGTATGAATCTAAAGATTAAGTAATAACGCCAAACATAGAACACTGCTATTAATGAAGACCTCAGATTAAAAAAAACTAATTCCACCCACTAACCATAACTAAGACCTAGGATTTCCATTTGTAAGTGTGGACAAAAAATCCATTCTGGGGAAAAAAAATACTTTGTGTTTAATGAAAGATTATTTTTGCTGCTAAGAAATCAAATGCACTCTGGAACCATAACAAATCTTGTTCTGAATAGTCCTCTGCCTTAGAGAATTAAAAGATAGATTGTACAAACAACCACCATTCAGCACAGCTCTTGCTATCCTAAGTAATCCGATACTAAGCAAATTACTGCTCTAATTAACACTTGCTGGTAGTGGTAGAATAACATTAAGATGATGTAGTTCCACTGCCATACTGTTTAGGAGCCACAGTCATTAAAAAATGACACTTCACTGGGTAACAAACAGAAAAGAGTTAATAAAATATATTTAAGGTTCTGGTTCTATAGCCAAATTATGTCTAAGTGCACAATAAAAAAAAAAATAAAAAAAAAAGGCAGGACAACTCTTTTATCCAGAGGACCTCCTAGATTAATTAGATATACATGGGAATTGTTCTGCTAAGGAATAGTGTGTAAAAGAAACATCTGAGATAGGTCCACGGAGGCTGCATTTTGCAGTACTGGACTACTTAGGAATTCAGTTTTATTCCAATACTTTCACTGAGTCAGGGTTTGCCATTGAAAACAAACAGACACGATTCCTCAAAAAAACTTCTAGAGAAAAGGGACCTACAAACTGTGCTGCTGAACATCACAAGAAAACAAATGAATAGTAAAACTGCTACACCAATGGAATGCAATAAACAGTACAAACTGTAAATTGTTATAACTGTAAATTAAGAGTTGATTTACTTTTCTTAGAGATAACTATTTCCTCAAGTTTTAAGATGAGATAATACTGAGTAGCTGATATTGGTAAATGAAAATGGAGATTGCTGTAATTACTCGTTTCAGATCAAAATGCACTTTCCTCTATGTGTTACAAGTCCATGATTAAGGGAATTTTAGAATCATCTTTTTCTTAGGTAGAAGTGTCCACACAATCTTATCTTCCATTGTTCTTATCTTCCATTATTGCTTAAAATTAATGGATTTTATCTAATCGTTACAGCAGTCATAATAAATGTTTAAGATAAGTATTTAAATTTTGGCTGTATTAACATTATAATTTAAAGAATTGTAATTTTATTGGCCTTTATAAATCTAAGATTAAACTCAGACATTTTATCTTGCTTGCCATTACAACAGTTAAAGAAATTTGCTTTAAATATAATGAATAACATTTCTTTTTTTTTTTAGCTGTGTTCATTTCCATAGATTTAATTTAGAAATACAATTATATCCAGTACTTACTGGAATACTGATAATAAAACTACTGAATGCATTTTTCTGTGTCTATAGTTGAAAATCCTTTGAACTCACTTAGAGGGGTTGGATTATCATTTCTGCATGAATGAGATATTGCCTCAATTCACATGATTGCTATGGCACACCTAGCTATAGGAATCACCACGGACACTCAATTACAAAAGAGGGTTCCAAAATTCACATTTTGTCACAAACTCTCAATCCTGACTCCTCGAAACATCATGCTAAGTATCTGAGTGTATTTCAAGATTCAACTTCACAATGAAATTTTGCAGGATTTCTTTCCAATTCCTGCAACTTTCCAACTCAATGACAATTCTTTCGCTCACATACACGCTAGTTCAACAACACGAAAATACAGTCTCTATAAGATGGTCAAGACAGTCTCTGGAGAGTCATCAGAAGTGCTTCAAACTACAAACCAACGAACTCTAGTGGTAAATCTGGTGGTTGGACAAAACAGGACATTTCAGTGGAACTGCCCAATATTTACAAGCAGAGAGCCACACTCATTTCACAGAATCACAGATGTCAGAGGTTGGAAGGGAGCTAGAAGATCATCTAGTCCAACCCCCCTGCCAGAGTAGGGTCACCTAGACCAAGTCACCCAGGAACACAACCAGGTGGATCTTGAGTGTCTCCAGAGCAGGAGACTCCAGTTTGACCAGGAACACAGTGTAGAGCACAACACATCAGTGTCCTGGACTCTCATTATATTTTAGCTAAACAAGTTTTATTTTTTTCTTCAGTAAGTACAACATATAGAGGGAATAGGTAAGAGAAGTTAATAAACCAACGTTGGAGAGAATAAACATTTGCTGATTCTGCTAGCACAGAAAAGGTTATACAAAGTCATGTGCCGTGACTCCAGGGCTCATAAAAAGATGAGTGGCTGCTTGTAGTGCTGGCAATACTGACTGCCTCAGAAACTAAAGCTATTCTGATCCAAACACAGTGGGCACAATCATTACAGCTGCATAAATATATGTATAATATAATATATATGCATATGTCATATAATCTGTGACAGACAACTATTTCAGTTCAGACGTTCTGATACTTCTTGAGCACCTGAACAGTCCTACTTAAAGTAACAAGATTACTCATAACAAGAAGAAACACAACTGCAACTAAAAACTATTTGCAGAACCTGGGCTTTGAAAATTGCTCAAGAAATTTTAACGGATCTGAATCAAAGTTCATTCCAGTCAACTGATCTTCAGCACTGGTAATTGCATCACAACCTAAAAGTTCATCTTATTTCCAAAGATGGGTAAAACTTACTATAACATGAATCAAGTAACTTCTGCAAGCTGAGAACATCTAGGCATGTTAGGTGCTTAATTTACTAGACCGCATTAGATACCTAAGAATATCAGAAGTTCCAAAAGTTGTGGAATTTGCTGCATTTATCTCACAGGATCCTTGTAAAGAAGAGGAATAATAATATCTCAGCTTTACAAAGTGCAACTGAAATACAGAATGAATATGACACTTGTAAAACATATTGTGTACAGTTCCTATAAGTGCTGAGTGCCTACTTATTTTTAAATAAAAATCTGTGTATAGACAACATACTAAGGCACTGAGAAAAATGTATGACAAAAGTGATCTAAACTGGACTTTTAAAGTCATAGACTACATATGAGCTACTGCTGCTGCCTGTCTACTTTTTATGTCTCTGATGAGGTCTACTTTTAAAATAATAATAATAATAAATCAATTTCAAACATCCTCCTTGTATACAATCC